>SJYA01000663.1:486469-516439 GCA_006410615.1 Neotragus moschatus
TATATATATATATATATATATATATATATATATATATATATATCTGAATCATTTTGCTATATACCTGAACTAATACAAATCAAAAAATTCATAAAAAAGAAAAGAAAAAGATAGTTTTAACCTATCTACAGATGATGAAACTATGGCAAAAAAGACAGAGCTCCATGCCAAGGGAATGACTCAGGATGTTGAGGTTCCACAGCAACAGGCTGGAGGTGAGGGGAAGCGGCCTCATAGGAGCAGGCTCCCAAGGAGCTCTAGAAGAACCATGTATGAAGCCGCTGAAAGTGGTACTGAGGCCACACACTCCTGCAAATTATAGAGGAAGACCCCAGGTGATCTGAGATGTCAGCATAGGCAAGAGGCACCAGGGAAACAGAAAGAGCAAAATCAGCCACATTTGAGGTCCCTCCAATGCAACCAGAATGCTCTCCTTCTGGGAGCCTGCAGTGGATACAGCCCCAGCCGACCCGCTGGGGACAATTTTGAAATTGCTTACTGCTCCAGGCCAAATGTCTTGTGGTGGGAATAGCATTTCCCAGGGGTGCAGGGCTGGACCTGGGCAGGCCTGGCAGCAAAACCTCAGACCCTTAGAATGGCCCTGAAATCAAGCTGAAGCTTCCTGGCTCCCAGACAAGAGGTGGGCCCTCTGGGCAGCCGGGACAGACAGGAGGGGTGTGCACATCACCAACAGCCCCCACCTCCCTCGTCTGGCCCTGGCAGCCTGCTGACTGGCGCTGTAAGTGCAGCCAGCATAGGCCTGAGACAAGTGAAGAAATCAGCAGTACTTGGGCCCTCTTTCTTTGGAAATTTGGCATTTTGCTCATCAGAATTTTTTGCATTGATTTTCGATTCTTTAGAATTTGCATTAAAATATTTATCTTGATGATTGATGTTTCTTGTGCTCCCTTAAAGCATGGGCCAGAAGAGGGGCCTCCCTCTCCTCTTGGCCTTGACAAGGCTGTCAGTGACCCACATCCCCCTACCATTCTGGAGCAAACCAGCACCTCAGCACATGTGGGGTTTACCATGGGGAGCATTGTGTCCCTGAGACAAACAAGAAAGGGGCATGGGCCTGCCCCTGTCTGATGTGGTGGACTCCCCAGAGCAGGCCATAGGCCCCACCTCTCACTGCCACCGTGCCAACTCTCTGCTTGTGCTGAAGACCCCATCTCCCTTCTCTCCAGCTGGCCCCCATGGCCCCTCCGCATAGGATTTCTCATCCAAACTCCGGCCAGAGCCCCAGTGACCAGCAGACACGGGCTTCCTGCTGCCGGCAGCTTGTGGGCGCCCTGACCCGGGCTGGTTGTTTTTCTCCTAACATCATTAGCTCTGCCAGGAGCAGAACCAGTGCAGTGTTTATGCTGACCTCGTCATTTCACAGAAGAAGGAAAAGAAAAGACATGTGAGGGGGAAACCATGCCAAAGGCACTGGATCCGGGCCCTCTCCCCCATTTCCCCCGCCCCGCCTGGCTGAGGGGAGCAGGCAGGCGCTCCCCTCCACCCTGTCACCAGTTCTGGATCCTTTCCTCCCTGCTTGGGCACAGAGCTGGCTCCCAGGATGTCTGGATTTTTCTTTGTTTTGGAAAAAGTAACTGCTCTCCACTTCTTACCAGGAGGAATCTTAGGCTTAAGTGATTCTTGCAGGGAGGTGCGGACATCTGAGAGCTCTCACGATGTCTGTTGAGTCTTGCCTCGTGGCTAGGTAGTTGGTTCTGCCACTAAGACCCCACGTCCCCCCAGCCCCGCTTCCCAGCTGGGGTTTTAAATTCCGCAGACCCTCTACCCAACAGGGTTCACTTCCCAGGCCTCCTGGCAGCGGTGACTCCGAGGTCACAGGGCTGGACTCTAGAGCAGCAGGGAGAGGAGTCAGCATGCCCAACCCAGTCAGTGCCCCACAATTCACTCCCAGCAGATTGTCCCTAAAGCGCCTGCGCATACACTCAGCTACGGAGGCACAAACACTTGGTCAAGTTAAACAAACCACTGAATGTGAGAACATGGAAGAAACTCTTCTAGAAAACTGAATGTAGCAGAGAGCTACCTTTTCCTTCTTGGCCATCTCCATCCTGGCTCTGTCATCCAGCATTTGTACCGCAGCCAGCCCAGGGGAGCTGGGACCCCTCAGCGTTCCTCGACAGGCTTCCAAGGCAGAAATATCCCCAGCCTTCTCCCAACCAAGGGTCACGGCTGGCCCAGGTATCTGGTTGAGTATGGTCCACCTTCTGGCTGGTTTCTGGCTTGATGTTCAATCACAGAGTTTCCTCCTTTTCATTGTTCTCCAGCTTTCTCTCCTGGGTCATAGTCGGGACCTTTCCCCACTGAGGCCTTGTCAGGCTAGGTATGGTCGGAGGAGGGCCATTGCTGGGCTCCCAGAGCTGGTCAGCTTTCTCTTTGGGCTGCACTGAGCTGTGACAGCGTGGTGCTGTCTAAACAGACTCAGCAGAAAAGGTCCTCCTTCCTCCGGTGTCTGGGGGACAGCCTTTGAGTCATGAGGCTGCAGGCGACTGTGCGTCTCTCACACACCAACCTGCTTCCCTGAGGCTCAGTCACCGCCCAACACTTCCTGCTCTGACCAGGTGTGGAGTGGGGAATTCTCCTGCCAGGGCTTTCTGCGCTCCTGCGAGGGCCCACGCTGCCATGGCAACCGGGAGCAGGCCTCTGTGCTCACGCCCTCTGGCCTCTGCAGGGCTGACCATCCTGTCATTAGAGCTGCCATGCAGAAAACTGGGGCTGATGGCAAAAGGCCTCCATCTTGACATCACCATAGCGACAGCCCGATCGCCTTATCGCTGTAGACTTTGCCACCTGTCCAGTTCCCAGGCGAGACTCAAAGGGTCTTCATGTCCTAAGGGGGAGAGGCCCCCGGGGTCTGGGAAGCAGAGGAGAGGGGACGGGTGGCACAGCCACTGGCAAGGCCGCACGTGCTCAGACCACTCTCAAGCTTGGTCAGTGCCTTCCCTGCCTACCATCTGGAAATCTGAGCTCCACTGGTATCCAGCAGAGGGAGCAAGGAGTGGCCAGGGAGAACTCTCCAAAAGGATCCACTGTAACATTTTTAAGCCACTTTTGTGCTGATGGTCATCTGGGCAGTTTCAGTTTTTCTCCATTGCAAATCTTGGTCTTTTACCAGAGTCAACACATACATGTGATTCTTCTGGATGGTTCTTAGAGGCTGAATTGCTAGGTCAGATGCTGGGCACATTTTAGGATTGCTCACAGAGCACTACATTACCCCCTCAGATGACTTCACCAATTAATCTTTCCAGTCATTGGGAGTTTGGCTCCATGTTGGCCAGTCCATGAGTTGATGAATCTTTATACCTTTTACTTATCTGTTGTGTTTCATTATCATTTCAATTGCAAAGTGCTGGACACCTTTTCATATGTTCATAGTTATTTGTATTCCTTTTTCTAAGGATGATTTGTTTTTATTACTTACCTATTTTGTTATTAAATTGTCTTCTACTTTTCAGTTTGTATTACCTAGTTTTATATTCCATCCATAATTACTAATAATCCTTTGTTTGTTAAATATGCTATAATACCTGTCCCCCACCTATTGCTAAGCATATGGCTTGATCACTGATGTCTTCCATCACATGGTATTTATTTTTTATGAATTTTATTCTTTGCTTTCTTTTGTGAAGCTCTTGTCTTATTAAGAAAAGCATTTTCCACCCAAATTAGAAAAACGTTGTCCCACGTTTCCTTCTAATATATTGCCAATTTGTTTATGTTCAGCGTTTTTTGTCCCTCTAATTAGTGCATAATTTGAGGGTAGGAGTCTAATGAGTTTGAGCAGGCTCCAGGAGTTGGTGATGAACAGGGAAGCCTGGCGTGTTGCAGTCTGTGGGGCTGCAAAGAGTCAGACATGACTGAGCGACTGAACTGAACTGAATTGAACTGAGGAGTCTAATACTCGTTGGCTATCCTTTTCCCACTGACCTGTGTTGTTGACTGCATCACAGTTCTCACCACAGAGAATTGTACTTCTCTGTTGTGAGGGAACGGTTCAGCTCTGGTCACCCTGCAGGTGTACACATAGGCTAAGTCTGAAGCACAGCTAGCCTAAGCACTTTGTGGTGTTCCAGGAAGTGAAGCTGGACTTGGGAGGAGCTGTGCCGAGGCCACCTCACGAGGCTCTCCTCTCCATCTGCCCAGGAAGCATCCAGCAGGGTTTCTCCTCCTCTCTGATTCTGAGATGTGGGGCTTTCTGCCCCAGCCCCTCAGCATGTAGCTGCCATCTTGATGGGCTCCCAGCCAGAGGTAATGCCTTGGGGTGACTTGAGGAGCAGGCATCCTGCCTCTTTGGTTGCGTATCATCCTTTCCGGTCCATGGGACAGGGACGGAAAGCAGCACCTTTGGGTGTTCTCCTTCTTTCTTTTTCTAAGTTGCTGCCCATGTCAGTAACAAATTGTCTGAATGTAAAAATGACTCTTAGAACTCTGCCTGTCCTGTCTTAGCCCCAGAGTTGTCTATGAACTAGACGTCTCTCTGTCCATTCCTGTGGATACCACACTCTTTCAGTCAGCATAACTTTTTAGCTTTTTTTATATCTGTTGGAACAAACATCTCCTTTTTGTTCCCTACAAAAAAATTTTCACCATATCTTTCATATAAACCTTAAATTCTACTCATCCCATTTCACTAAAATAATGCTGCTGATAATTGCACTGGAGAGGCATTGAATTTTTGTGGATTGGGAGATCCATTTTAGAGAACTGACATCTTTATAACATCAAGTCTTCTCATTCAGAATTTGATACATGCCACATTTGCTTAGGTCTTTTATGCCCTTCAGCTTTATTATTTTTCTCTTATAGATAAATAAATTTCTTATTAGATTTATTCCTAAAGAAAGGAAATATATTTAATAGAAGGAGAAATTGCCATTATAACTACTATTGATTAAAATGTTTATGATTGACAGAGTACTTTTGTATTCATTATGTCATTTGATCAGATAATCTTGAGGCAGTAAGCAGGGGTGGTATTATTTTCACCACTTTTTCCCTCACCACTTTCAGATAAATTCACTGAGACTGGGGAAGTTCAAGGATTGGGCTGGAAAGAACTGTGATGCTCACCATCCCCCCAAGGACAAGAGACAAGGCAATCCTCTTGCAGAGCCCTGCCCTCCATGGCCACAGTTGATATGTTACCTAATCCAAGGGCACCCCCACACTACACACTGGTCAGAGCCTTGGGGGTGGCCCCACAAGAGACATTTACCCAACAGGGACTACTTGAAACAACAGGTTGCAATTTGGAGGTCTCACAAGGGCAAATCTCTGAGCATTCAAGTCTCCAAAGTAAAGCCCTGCCTCCTGAAGTATCTGTGGAGCAGGAGGGGAGGGAGCGGCTCCCTTTGCTTCCCATCCCCCTACCCAGGTCCGGGCGTTTCAGCCCTTCACTCTGCTAAACCCCTATCACCTGTGCCTCTCATCAATTTAAACCTTTCCACCTTGGTTAGTATCTCCCATTTTTTTGTCCTTCTCCTGCTCTCTTTCTGTCATTCTAATGGAATTCATATAAACATACTTATTTCATCTTCTATGTTTAACCAGAAGTTTGTACCTACTGTTTGAGGTTCACTGACCTTTTTCATCTGCGCAAACCCATTGCTTCTCCCAAGCCTTAAACACAAAGTCTTGGCCGGTGCCCTGGTTAGATAGCCTATCCTGTGGTCTGCATTGATTGGCTGAGGCCTGGACTAGGTGCCCAACTGTAGACCAATCTCTGAGGCAGTAGGGAAGGCCTTACCTTGATTGGCTCACACTTTCTGGCACCCACGTGCTAGCAGGGATCCAGAGCTTCAGAGGGTGGAAAGGCTGGAGGGGACAGAAGGAGATGGAAGAGGCTGTGGAGGGGGCTCGAAGTCCTCTCAATAGCTTGTGCTTTTAGATTCTTCATGGTGCCTTTTCCTTTGTGATGTCTCCCATTCTGCTTTCTGCTCTCAGAGGTCCTGGGGACCAGGCTGGGGCAAGGCCCAGACTCCTCTTTTGTGGTAGTTGGCTCTGTCCCTCTTGCTCAGCCTCCACCTGCCTCCCTGCCTTCCTTCCTATTCTGCAGAATTTCTCCCACTTTTTTGTGCAGGTCAGGGCCACAGTGGTGATAAAGGTGCCTCAGGTCAAGTCACTAGTCTCAATGACTGTGTATCCAGCGTGGGCTCTGTATCCATCCCTAGATGCAGAGCAGGGGAGCAGTGCCTGGTATTGCAAATATAGATCCTGGCAAGGCAACTCTGAGGGGGCCTCTGTTCAGGGAACTCCCAGCTGGGTCCTGTCTTTCTTGACTGTGATCACTTCCTGCCCACTGCCTCCCAGTAGACCTTCTCATAGTATACCCCGTCCCCTCCTGCTCTGACACCTTCTGTTCCCTTTGGGCTGGTGGCAGCGCTATGTCTGCCTTCCCTGTGGCCTGGAGAACCTGGTGGAAGCACAGGACAGGTGAGTAAGCGGTCACGGGAGTGAGCAGCATCCCTGGAGACTGTGTCTGCCAGTCGATCCTGGTGGATGGCATCAGGTCCGTGCTCCTTAGACTTGGTGAGCTACTCAGAAAAAATTCTCCTCTGCCCTCTTTGGTTCTCCAGCTGGGCCAAAGAATTACACTGACAGTAACAAGAGAAATGCACACAGGTTTTATTTAAAATTTTAGTTGCATATAGGAGCCTTCACAAAAGAATAAAGACCCAAAGAAGTGATGAGAAAAAAAGCTTTTATACGTTTATCTTAAAAAAAAAAAAAAGGCAACAAATTTGTGAAGAATTGACAAGACAATGGTGTTGGGTAAGGAGAGTAAGTTGCGGAGAAGTGACTAAAGAAGATGAGTGTTGGTTCAAAATAATATGTCAAAGCAGCATATTTAGGATGACATGCTCTGAACTCTTTTGGAAGCCTGACTACATTGATGGCCCCTTTCAAGGCCCCTTTCCTGGGTAATCTGTGGAGGCTGGTGTTAGGCTTAGAGTGAAAACAGCCCTACTGCCCTAGCNTGCGGAGAAGTGACTAAAGAAGATGAGTGTTGGTTCAAAATAATATGTCAAAGCAGCATATTTAGGATGACATGCTCTGAACTCTTTTGGAAGCCTGACTACATTGATGGCCCCTTTCAAGGCCCCTTTCCTGGGTAATCTGTGGAGGCTGGTGTTAGGCTTAGAGTGAAAACAGCCCTACTGCCCTAGCCTTGACTGGTCAGACAAGGGGGTATGGGAACTGAGGCCACTGAATGGCTGGGTTTCCCCCTGGGATGGGCTTCCTGGGGTATGCCCCTCAGCTTGTCTTTTTTTTTTTTTAATATTTAATATTTACTTGTTTATTTGTTTGGCTGTGTCAGGTCTTAGCTGGGATCTTTGTTGAGTCATGCAGACTCTCCAGTTGTGGCACAAATGCTCAGTAGTTGAAGTGCATGGGCTTAGTTGCTCCGTGGCCTGTGGGATCTTAGTTACCCAACCAGAGGTCAAACCCATTTCCCCTGCTTTGCAGGGTGGATTCTTAACCACTGGACCATCAGGAACGTCCCTCTGCCAGCTATCATCTGGCTTTCTAGAGGCTTCCACTGTCCAGCTAAATTGAGCAGCTTCTGTGAGCTGAGCAAAGCCTCAAAGGTGGGTAGCAGTCTGCCTTGCCCGGGAGGGGATAATTTCGAGACCCTCAGCCATGTGTCATAGACAGCCTTTTTCGGGTCCTGTCTGCAAGGCCCAGCACTGCAGGGGGCCTGTGCCACCCCCACCTGTGTGGATGCTGCACGTATGACGTCAGCACCCCTGCCCTACAATCTTTCCTAGCCCCATAATTTCAGACTTACAGGACAGCTGCAAGAACAGTACAGCAAACTCCTGGATACCCTTCATCCTGACTGTTCTCTTTTTCAACCTGTCTCTTTAAATTTATATTTACCCATATTTGTGGGTTTCCCAGGTGGCTCAGCGCTAAAGAATCCACCTCCCAAGCAGGAGACTCAGGTTCAATCCCTGGGCCAGGAAGATGCCCTGGAGAAGGAAATGGCAACCCACTCCTGCTCTCACTCAGTATTCTTGCCTGGGAAATCCCATGGACAGAGGAGCCTGGTGGGCTCCAGTCCATGTGTTCGCAAAAGAGTCAGACACAAATCAGTGACTAAACAACAACTTGTATTTCCTAAAAAAAAAAAAAAAAAAAAAAGGCTTCACTTACATAACTATAACATCATGATCAAAATCGCTAAATTTAAACAGATAAAATACCATTCTGCAATCTATAGCCCTTCCTTAGATTTCAGCCTACTGTCAAATCTCCATTTCCTATAGCCTGCNAAAAAAAAAAAAAAAAAAAAAAGGCTTCACTTACATAACTATAACATCATGATCAAAATCGCTAAATTTAAACAGATAAAATACCATTCTGCAATCTATAGCCCTTCCTTAGATTTCAGCCTACTGTCAAATCTCCATTTCCTATAGCCTGCAGGATCCCTATAACCTACCATGATCTCCTCCTTTTTTGTCATGGATGATAACAATACACATAATCATCACTGTTAAACATCTATATGACTAGAGCTCGGAATATAAGTCTCATCATTCCCAGCAATGTGCCTGTGGGAAGGACATTTTTCCAGTTTTACAGATGAGAGAAAGACACACACACACTCAGAGGGGCTAATGGTTTGTTCACTTCTGTGGTTTTGTGGTTTGTGGCAGTGCTAGGATTGAATCCAAGCTGAATAGTTTCTGGGGTGATGAAGTGGAAGGTGGGTCTTACTTTTCAGTAAGACAGATGACCTTGGGGAATTGGTAACCACATAGACCAAGAGAGGCTACCTCGGGTGAGCAGAGCCAGAGAAGGGGGGAGAGAGCTGTTAGAGCTGTATGAGAGAATTTGTTCCTTGTTTTGGTGTTGACACGTTCCTCTTACCAGCAATTTCCTTAACCTGAATCTTAGTTTGTATTTCTGTAAGGTGGTAATAGTATCTTCCTGTTTGTGTGAGGATTAAATGAGGTCACATATGGAAAGTGTTTGGTATAAGGGAAAGTTCAGGATGACCAGTACTATGTTTCAAGTGAATACATTTAAATCTATTCCAACCAAACACTATCCGCCTGATTCCTCCTTTTCTTTGATGGTCAGTGGCCAGGGGAAAAAAAAAAAAAAAAACCCCACAGAATTTTCTTAGGAAATGGCTCTCACCCGCCCTCTACAGGAAAACTGTGTCAGTGCAGTCAGGATGGGTTATACACAGTTCAGTGTCCTGTCTTTTTGAGACACTGGCCTGTCTGTTCCTGAGGTTTGGTACCAAAATGTCGGGGATGGGAAAAAGCCCTTCTGCATACCCCTACACTTGAAAATACCCAGGGTCGATGAGGAGGGTGCTGAGTGAAAAGGCAGGTGGTGGGAACTTCATTCAATATAGTGCATTTGACAATGTCCCGAGACGTTTTTGGTTGCCAAATGGCCATTGGGGTACCACTTGCATGTAGTAGGGGGAAAGGCCTGAAATGCTGTCTACGATGCATGGACCACCCGAACAACAAAGAATTATCCAATCCAAAATATCAAAAGTGACAAGACTGAGACACTCTGATTTAGAGTCATGTTTTGAAGGATGCTGTTGGTTTTTCAAACATACCATCTCTTTCCCATCATTTCAGATCTGGCTGCTTCTAGCACGATGGTTGGGTAGCCTTCCCGCCAATTTCCAAAGATCAAGGTCCTTTTAGCTGTGTCTGTCCTGCAAGATGCTTTCTGATAACATACCATTTAACCAACAAGAAGATAAAACATGTACTACCCTCAGAGATCCACCGGATCATTGAAAAAGCAAGAGAGTTCCAGAAAACAATCTATTTCTGGTTTATGGACTATGCCAAAGCCTTTGACTGTGTGGATCACAATAAATTGTGGAAAATTCTGAAAGAGATGGGAATACCAGAACACCTGACCTGCCTCTTGAGAAATCTGTATGCAGGTCAGGAAGCAACAGTTAGAACTGGACATGGAACAACAGACTGGTTCCAAATAGNGGAGCCGGTGGCCTTTTTCTCGGCTTGTAGCCCATTCTGGAATGTGGTCCGTAATCAGAGTTTTTCAAATTTTCTATCTTATAAAAATGACCGGGAGCCTTTGAAAAGTGCAGATTCCCCTAGGTTCACGCCCAGTTGAGTTCCAGCAATCTGTATCTTAAACCAGCAACTCCCACTCAGTTGTTCTGACCTAGGAAGCTCACGTGCCACACCTTAAGCGCCACGTTTGTATTATCTGGCTGGGCTTTCCAACAGTTAGGTGTGAGAGTTCCTGGTACACTCTGTCATATGGAGGAAGTCACTGAGGCCCCAGGAGATGGATACCAAACCAGCCAGGACTCCAACCCAAATTGTATGCTCTTTACGGTTGGGCTCTAGTGGTACAAAAGGGTTCTACAGTGAAGATTTGGAAGGAAGCATGGAGGTTTTAGGGCTTACAAGCCTTTGAATATTTGCGAGGCACTTTAATGCAATCAAGTGTGTGTTAGAAGTACCACAGACGCTTAACAGCCTGTTCGTGGGAGGGGTGGTGGTGACTCAGGCACAAAAGGAGAAGGACCCTCCAAAGTCTGTGTCTGTGGTCACCCAGTCCCCAGGTCTGGTGGCATCTGGATTCTGTTTTCATTACTTCATTGGGCTGTTTTGTTCTTGATGAGAGTGGCTTGCTGGCGGGATCTCAAACACTTCCTCTTGTTATTTTGTTGAAATTTTCTGCTTCTTTTTGGGTCCTTCTTGGTCCTTAGCATTCTCTATCATGACCTCTAGTCTCTGTTCTGTGTTGCTGCTTTTCTGTGGTAGAACTTTGAGTGCTAACTTGGTTAACTCTTGATTCTTTTCCTTTCTGTTTCTCCTACCCACATTTACTGACAGTCCTCAGAGATTTCACTTTAGGACTTTCATCTCACTGGTTTTCGGTATCCACACCAGTTTCAGATGATTAACACTACTGCAGTACTGTAAGGAAATCTCTACAAGTGTGTCTTAAAACAACACATAATCCAGTTGAGCCCATTGTTTTTCTCACAAGTCCGCCTGTCTTCTGTCCTGCCCACCTCATGATTACCAGAATGCGAACCTCAGACCTTCAAAATGTTTTCCAGCTTTTCTGGCTCTTGTATGCAGAATGTCACAATGAATGCAGTTCTTCCTTTGTCTAATTATATTTCTACTCTTAAGCTCTGTCTCTTTTTAGTTTTATTGCAAGGACTTCCTTATTTTCAGACTTTTCTCTAAGGGATTTTTCTGGTCCTATTCACTCTCTCAGGATAATAATAACAAGTAATACCGTGCACCAGACATCGTGCTAAGTGCTCATTTAGTCATCATAGCACATCTCAATATATAGACAAAGCACGGTGCAGTAAGTCCCTTACCAGAGGTCACACATCTCGTAAGTGGTGGAGCTGGGATCCCAGCCAGGGAAGTCCACTTCAGACGTGGTGAGTCCTCACTCTGCCGCGTGGCTCTTGGTGTGATCTCAGGAGGGTATGAATCTGCTGGAACCAACTGTGGATTCCACAAGTCAAGACCCTGCGCTGACGGCCCTTTATATGACATTTCCAGTCAGAGGCTTCTTGTTAACTCTGGTTCCTCCAGCTGGACTGTTGTCATCTGTGACAACATCTCTTCTATTCTGGCCACGTCTTTTTCTTGGGCCCATGAACCTCCTCCTCTCCCTCAGCCATGGTACAAACCATTTTCCATTTCCTTGTCTTGGCTGAGCCCTTGCCCTCAATTCCGTCCAGAGTGTCCCGGGCCCGTAGCATGGATTAGCCCCAGCCGACCTGAGGCCAGACCCAACATTCACTGAGGATGCCTGTTGCATTGCAGGGTCCAGCGTGTGGTAGCTGCCATAACTGACTGTGCATCCGCTGAACAATTTTTGCCACTTAGGTGTCTCCATCACAGATTTTATTTCTTCCCACTTCTTGGGAGTTAGTGGAGCCTTGAGAACAGGAGCTGGCCTCTGCTTCTCTGCTGTGTCCCAAATCATACCCTGACTAAAATGTTAAATTAACTATAACCTGTAGAAGATCCCTTAGAAGTCTGGAAGTAGGTTGTTTGGGTCTGCTCAGTAGCAAGCAAATGTGGTTTGAATGGTTGAGATGGTGTTTAATTATCTGTATTCATGATCATCGACAGAGTGTTTATTAGTTCTTCCTAAGGTTGGGAGGGAAGGAGTGAAACCAGGAAGCAATGTCTCCTTAGTGTATAAGCTCAGGGGTCACTTTGCATTGTGTTGGGGACAAGGTGACAGGAACAGGTAATATGTGTTGTGTTTCTTAGCGTTCAGGAGTTCATGACCTTCACAAGTCAGCTGATTGTGGAGCGCTCAGCAAAAGGCAGCCGAGCTTCTGTGAAAGAACAAGGTAAGAGGACCCACCACCTTGTAAGCATGTGCTGGCCCGGCCGCCCCACCTCAGGTGGCCTAGAGTTCTGTCCACAGGAGGGCAGCCTTTTGATGGAGAGGGCTCCCAGGACCATGATCCTCTGCTGGCTTCTCTCTTCCCTCCTCCTCCGTTTCCTGTTATGCAAAATTCTAGGCCCTCTGTGGGTATGTCAGTTTAGTTAAATCACCCCCAAAAGCTTAGACTCGCTTACAATTAGGGTCTGCCTCTCTTGGAGCAGTAAGCAGCCTTTCTGCTTTGTCCTCTTTTGCGTTTGGATTTGTAAACGTCTCAGAAAAGGACCTCCACCCAGCCCTGTTGAGAAAATACTGTATTCTGTGCTGCTTAGTGCTTTTGCCCAGGAACCTGGAGACCCATTATTTTTCCTCATGACCTTAGTTTTTTCTTCTTCATGATTCAGGTTTCCTGTAAGAATTTTTAGGCAGTTATTTAAGGGGCATTTGGTTAGCTATGTCATCTCTGAATCCTTTCCAAATGACAAAAAATCGTTTCAAGGATTGTGACTGTTTTGCAGAAGCCCTGTACAGGCTGTACCTTTTGATAATTCGATGACTTCAGCACAGTCGTACTTGAGACCCCAGCCAGGAGTGGCTCATTTTTTTCTGGATGGGCTTTATCTCTTCCTCCCTCTCCTGTCCCGTCCCCACCAGCGCTCACCACAGAGTGGAGCAGGCTAGGTTACTGTGGTGAGGAAGCCTGGGGCCCTGACAGGTAATTTCCTCAAGCCAGGAAATCTTTTACTGAGTTTTTTGTGTATATATGAAAATGGAAGCCACTTAGCTTATCCCCAGTTCCATCAGCTTGGGAGCAGAGCAGAGCACCTCTGAGGGCTGCAGCTTCCAAGACACAGGGGAGCCTGACCTCGAGCTCAGGGTGGGACTCAGACGAGCCCCTGGGGCTGTTTCCTGGGATGTTTCTGCACCACTAGTGATCCTTCGACCCTGGCTTCGCGCACTGGGCCTTGGGACTTTCACTCATCCAGAAGCAGGTGTTGTCCACACTGCCCGCAGAGCCCTTACACATGCTGCCCTGTGTGCAGGGTTTCACCATAAACCTGGCTCAGAGCCGTGTTGCTGACCCAGAAGACAGAAGCGCAGCACTGTATCAGTCCAGAGGCTTTGGCGGGTGAGAAAGTCTAAAGCCCTCATGCCATCCTCTTGTCTCCTTAGAATATCTGTGCCATGTCTACGTGAGAAATGACAGTCTTGCGGGAGTGGTCATTGCTGACAGTGAATACCCATCCCGGGTGGCTTTTACCTTGCTAGAGAAGGTGAGTTTGCAGCTTGGCTGGACTGTACTTGGGCAGACAGGCATGGACTGGGGCCAGGAGTGTCGTAAGGGATGAAATAGTGTGTCCAGAATCAGCCTGCTTTCAGCCTCCTCACTCTAAACCAAGAGACAGTCTGGGAACCTTTTCATTCCTGTCTGTCTCATCCTGCCCTACCCCGTCCCCAACTGATTTCTGCTTCTCATCCTGCTAGCGTCCCTGGGGCCACCTTGGCTCTCCTTGTCAGCCAGAGTCCCAGCATCTCCTCTTCCCAGTGGGGCCCTCAGGTCAGCTCTGGCTGTGCTTTCGCTCCCACTCACTCCTCTTGCCAGCTCTGCTCCTGCTTCCGCCCTGAAAGTCGTGACTTTCAGTTCCTTCTGAGCCACACTGAGCTGCATGTTCTGCCCCATGACCCACCTCCCTTCTTCCCCTCCTTCCCTTTCAGGCCATCCCTGCACACACCAGGCTCCTCCCCACCTGCCACGCTTCTGCTCAAGGAGTCCCCCTGCTGGCCCATCCTGCAGTTACAGCTGCTTCTTTCCCCAGTGTGGGGCTGGTGCCTCCTAATTCTTTAGTGTGTTTGTGGTGCGGATGATAAACTCAAAGACCCTGGCCCCACAGCCCCTAAAAAACTGATGCATAAAAGCACGTGAAGTCTGGTGGCTGCTTAAATTCAAAGGATCTGATTACCTTTTTTGAAGAATTATTTTGAAAAATTAAAGGTCCAATATCCCTTTTCCTGGAAATTTACAACCTGAGAAAAGTGGAAATCTGTAATTTGAATCTCTAATAAGTTATCATTCCCAGATGAGGTTCATATCAGGCTGGGCATACTTGGATTTTAATTCCAAGAATACTGAGGAAGAAGAAACTTGGACCTAGATTTTCTCCCTTGCCATTAGCGATCCTCCTCTGCCTTCCTCTGTGGGTCCTGGGGTCCTGAGAGCCTCTTTCAGATGAGCACTGAGATGGGGCTGTTGTTGAGCTCCTCTGTCTTGCAGGTACTAGACGAATTCTCCAAGCAGGTCGACAGGATAGACTGGCCAACTGGATCCCCTGATACTATCCACTACACAGGCCTGGACAGTCAACTCAGTAGATACCAGGTAAGGCGCAAAGGCTGTGAAACAGAAAAGCCAGCGGCCCTGGTGGTTGTGACTCTGGATGATGTGAAGGTTGATATCCTCCTGAAGACCGCAGGAACCCACATTAAGACCTAAGCTCCTAGGCAGGTTTGCTTTTCCAGTATGTGTTTAAGCAGCCTGTGGTTTTTAACTTCTGAAAGTATATCCAGCTTGCTTGGTTTTGAGCCCTGTTTCCAGGCAGCCACTCCAGTCCTGACGTTTTTATTTTTGCTTCTTTCCTAGAACCCTCGAGAAGCTGACCCCATGACTAAAGTGCAGGCTGAACTGGATGAGACCAAGATCATCCTGGTAAGTAAGTAAATTAGGGGACCAAGTTCAGAAACAGGCAAAAATATTTGCCAGCAGTCAAGTCCACACAGCTGATGCTTGTTTTAATTATAGTCAAAGCACTTTTGTAAGTGGTGGTGGCCCACCTGTCCCTGTGCATCAGAGGCCTTGAAAGCCAGACTCACTCAGACAACCATTCTGTGGTTCTGCCTCCATGGTGCCTACCTTAGCCTGACCCACAGCTCAGCAGCTTCCTTCTTTTCAGAGTGTGGGTTTTGGTGCAGACTAAGGCTCTCTGACTAAATACAGGTCCTGAGTTGTCAGAAACAGGCCTGATTCAGAAGAGCGGGAACCCTGCATTTTACCTGAAATCTAGTTTGCAAGTGCTGTTTTCTGCTTTTGTTTTTAAACTCCGAGCTACCTTTGGCTTTGGAATGAACGTTAAGAGATGACGGTCTTCAGGCACCTCTCTGTCTTCTGTAACGTTTCTCTAGGTTTCCTGACCAAGCCCTGTCCCTGCCTTCTGATGACTCAGTGCCTCAGTCTTGTGAGCGAGCACACAGAGGCAGGGGACACACACGCACTGTCTTTCCTTGTCTCTCCACAGAGCAGATGGGTCCAGGTCACACAGCCCACTCTGGCTGCAGTGGTAAAATCTGGATTACTGGTCACGCTGCCTTTTATCCATCCCATTCACGTCTTGATCCAGCTAACCTTTTATGGTGGAAATCTGAGTTGCTCAGCTGTGTGTAGAGATAAAGAATGTTTTTGTTCATTTCTCATTCTGCGCCATTTCATATGTCTAAACCTAGGGTAATGCCAGTTGCCTCTGAGGGCCTTGCAGTTGAAGCAGTGGCCATCTGGGGTGGGAGCAAGTCAGCCACTTCCTCATGGCCCTGGTGGCAGGACTAGGGCCTCTTGTGAGGACCTCCGTCCCTCGTGTGTTTGGAAAGGGTCTGTCTGCAGTAAGTGCAGAGGTGCTTTCACAGAGCTGATAGTCGTGAGATTTAGACACAGCTCACCTGGGAGAAGCATGACACGGCTGTGCAGTAGGAACGTGTGTGTGTAAATACCGGCACAGGGGCCCTCTCCTGGAGTGTGGCTATCTAAGCCTGTGCTTTGGAGGATTTGGGGGCAGTGCTTTATGTCCAGTTAGAACCTTCTAGATCCTCCAGGAAGGTCACTAGGCCCTGTGTCCTCCACAGGTCTGGGTCACTGTGTCTTGATGCTCATATGTGGGGGAGGAGCCCAAAGGAAGCACTTTGCTGTGACTGAGCTTCATGAGGGACTGGCGTCTGTCACCTTGTGAACAGAGCAAGGCATTCTTTTGTGTCTTTCCTCTTGTCCAGCACAACACCATGGAGTCTTTATTAGAACGAGGTGAGAAGCTCGATGACCTAGTATCCAAATCCGAAGTGCTGGGCATACAGTCTAAAGCCTTCTATAAAACGGTGAGTGTGGCCTGGCCGCTCCTGGGCACCCCTTTACTCAGCTCTCCCTGCCTCTGCACTGCTACCCCCATCCCCCAATCTCCCCAAGGTGAGGATGGATCTTCTTCACCCCTGCTGTCTGAGGTAGGCCACCTTCCCAGAGAGGTTCCGCCGCTTCTGATCTGTTAACTTGGACTGGAGCGTTCCACCGTTTGGACAGTAGGGGTGCTGCATTTGCTTGGTTAACACACACATTTGCTGTCATGATGTGCCTTGGAGGGCGATGCCTATGGGGTTAGGGGGTATCTGAACGGGAGGTGAAGGAGAAGGTAACAGAGGTCCCATGAACCAAGTGGGTACGTGTCTGCTCTCTGAAGATATCCTTAGTAAGAAACACCCCCATAGGGTCAGATAACTTTATGGGGAGTCAAGGCTGGAGCGAAAGAAGAGACATTCTTGTTCTTTTTACTCGGCTAAACAACAGGAAGTTTCCTTCCTTATCGATAGCATTAATGGAAGGTGGACAGAATAATCTTGGGAGTGTGAACTACTTCTGGATGGCTTCCCTCCACTTCTTTCTCCTTGGTGGTTCCAGAGCCCCTAGTAAAGCCAACTGGTCCCCTCAGAGCTCCCAATTCTACGTGTGCTGAGGTCCACCTCTTCAGCTCTGTTTTCTCTTTCTCAAGGCCCGAAAACAAAACTCGTGCTGTGCAATCATGTGACGGCTGCCAGCAGAGGCCCCTGCGCTGGAATGTCACCATCATTCACATCGGAACCACACCCCCCCCAGGAAGCAGAGCCACCTCGTAACAACCCAAGTGGGACAGACTCAGCTTTGGCTTTGGAGCTCCTGGGAGAAACCGAAGGGTGGATGGGGAACTAGGGGTGGGGAACGTTCAAATTCACATGTCTAGTTATTTTTGAAAAGATCCTGAGGCCCCTAAATGTGTATTTGGGGGCCAAATGGAACCATAAAACTCAGTGACTCCATAGATGCTGCAGGGCTCGTTTCTAATCCCCTGTAAAGGATGTGGGCCCCCAACTTGTGCAAGGCCCATGGGGGGTTCAGAGCCAGTTCTTCGTGGATCTTCACATGTTTGGGCTTTGTCTGTATACTAACTATTAACACTACAAGGAGCAGGGTGCCCTGACTCCAGGACTGGGGAGGGCAGCCACTGTGGGGCTGCAGTGGGCGTGGGGTCGGGGTGGGGGGCTCAGGCCAGTGCTTCCATGTTGGGAGGAGACAGCTACTGGACTTCATAAATTGTGAGACCTGGTTTGCATTCCTACTGAGATTGACTTTGACTTTCTGCGGTACCCATCCAGCAAGCAAGTTCCTTAAAGAACCCTGGAAGTGGGGGAGGGGGTGCTTGCCCTGACTTGCTGTTCGGCTTTGAGCATCTGGATCAGAGCACGTGTGCTGCAGTCTCATGAATGGTTGTCACTTGCCTTTCTGGTGACAAGAAAGACTGTTCTGACAATCACCTGGGACTTAGGTCTTAGCAAGTCACCTTCACTCTGGCCACCATTACTAGGCACCAAGAGAAGATGCCATTCAGCCTCGGGGCTCCCAACATCCACTTGTGGTCTGAGCTGTCCACACTCCAGCCCAGCTCCCAGCAGAAGCACTGCTGAGCACTCCACTCCCGCCCCCACCCCCAGCAGCATGAGGCCTACGGCTCTGAGGCCCAGCCATAAAAACAGGTGCAGGGAGCAACCCAGGCCATAGCCCAGGAGGTTCCGTCTCTTCTCAGCCTTGCTGGTCCCTTGGGCCCTACTGCCATGCTGTAAACTGCCTCCTAGTGCCCTGCCGCGCTTCCTGAGGATGCAAGCTCAAGACACACCTTGAGAATCAGTCTCCGTGGACGCTCCTGTTGGAGCGGTGTCAGTCAGTGTGGTCTCAATCTTCCGGTGTCCTTCCCTGAGCCCTCTGTTCTTGCCCTGTCGAGGAGCCTGACAGGAAGTGCCTGTGGCCTTGAATTCCCTGGCATGGGCCAGAAGTGGGATCTGCGTGGCCTCTGAGGATCCACCCTGTGAAGTTTACCTGCCAGCTGCTCGTTTTCTCTGGGTGCTGTACCACCAGAGGACTTGGCCTAAAAGTAGCCTACCCATGTGAGTTCTGCCATGTCTACCCTTGAAAGGCGCAGACATGGCCTGCTCTGAGGTGCCCATGACCACCCCTTAGGGACGCTTGAGAGTTGCCTGACTCCTCCCACTTTGGAGGGTACTGGGGTTGCGGGGGTTGGGGGTGGCCAAGATTGGGAAGAGGGTGGCAAGGGTGAGTAGGGCTGGCCGAGACATCTGCATCCGCCCTTCCTCCAGCTCCTCTTGTCTTCTAATGTTAAATCATTTGGCAAAGTGTATTTTAATAACTGCTGCCTAACTTTTCTCTGTGTTCTGTTTGGAAGGTTCCTATCTGGATAAAGTTGTCTTTTGAAATTCCAAAATAGTCCTGTGCTTTGTTTTGGGCTTCCCAGGTGGCACTAGTAATAAAGAATCCACCTGCCAATCCAGGAGACATAAGACGGATTTGATCCCTGAGTCAGGAAAATCCCCTTGGAGTAGGAAATGGAAACCCACTCCAGTATTCTTGCCTGGAGAAGCCCTTGGACATGGGAGCCTGGTGGGTTACAGTCCATAGTCACAAAAGTGTCAGACACAGTTGAAGCAGCTAAGCACACAGTGTGCTTTGAGCCACAGGGACCTCTTTCCATGGGAGCCCTGCTCCTCGTGCTGTGCCCCTGCTGAGTGTGGGGTTCGCCATATCCTGTGGGGAGGCAGCCTCTGCCTTAATGCCCCCATTCCCCCTCCCCACCCCCTAGACCTTTCTAGCAGGAAGTAGGGGAGGGAGCCCCAGAGTAGAGAGAAGTCCTGCTCTGAGTCCTGTGACCTGGTCCTCACTGCACCGTAGAAACCTGGGAGGCTTCCTCACAGCCACAGAGCCGGGGCCACACACCTGGAAACTCCAGATCTGTCTGCTGGGGTATGGAGCATCCCGTGCCTCCTGGACCCTTGCAGGCTGGCAACTCTAGTCCTAGTTTAGGGAATGTCCTTGGCAGGTAGTGGTTAGACTGTGAGTGCTTCTCACCTATTTCACTACTGGCCTGGGACCGACCTGGAGACCCCTGGAATAGGGAGTAGCCTGGGCATTTCCGGCTTTTCCTGCTCAGAGGACCCACCAGGGCATGCGCCCAGGGAGCTTTGCCCAAAGCAGGTGCTCTTTAAAATGACAAATGAACGGCCCCTCACTGACTCCCTCTGCCTATCCTGCCATCCCTGCTGGGGGCGTGGGTGCCAGTTTCAGAGTGCTGGTCCACCTCAGGATTCCTGCAGGATCCCCAGCGAGGGTGAGGTGGGGCTGTGGCGGGTGCCCAGAGGGAGGCCTGGCCTGGAAAGCCGCCTTGGATTACAGCTGATAGGTGAGCGGAGCCCTAGATACTGCGATGGTGGTGATGACTCTGCTCACTGGCTCTGTCCTAGATTCTCTGCACCAATCTCTCCGATCTGCCCTGGTGCTCCCTGAGCAGCCCTCATGCCCGCCTACACACCTGAGAGCCCCTGCCAGCTACCACCCACAGAGCCGGGAAGGTAGCCTCCTGGCCCATCTGAAGGTGTCTGCAACCAGATGCCAAAGCTGGACGAGGAGCCCTGTTGTGCCCTGTAGTGGACAGGACTGAGCAGGCCTGAGGCAGCACCGCCTCATCGGAAGTCACTTGGACCCGTTGGGTGGATGTGTTTGGTGTATCAGATTGTGTGGAAGCCTGTACTCTGTCCTAAGAAAGCTTAAGGTGTGAGGTACAAACAGGCAGCGGCACCTGGGGACCAGGAGTAGAGGGGAGGCTGCCCATCTCAACATGAGGGTGTCTCTGGGGTGTCAGCAGGACTGCTGGGGACTGCCCAGGAGGGAGGAGGGCACGAGGCCTTTGAGGGGCAGCGGAGCACAGGCAGGTCCCAACAGCCCTTGCCTGGCAGGGCCTAAATGTGTGCAGCCATGAAGAAGATGTTCAGAGAAGCAGGTGGCCTTGCATCCATGTGGCCATGCAGCTGTGTGGCTGCGTGGTCAGGAAACCGTGGAGTCGGGCGACCATGTGGCTAAGTGGTCAGGCGATCAGATAGGTTGGATGGCCACGCGGTTAGGCAGGCATGCAGCCAGCACTCACTCAGCCGGTGAAGGCCAGGAGTGTTCCCAAGGAAGGCCCAGAGGCTTTGTAGCCCTGTGGTGTGGGGGTGCAGTGGGTGACTGGGTGCCGTGTCCCTCCCTCCATCTCGGGGGTGAGCTGCAGAGGGAAGGCTGGTGGGGAGCGTCTGGCTTTGCCCACCTGGGCCCTCAAGCCCCTCAAGCCCCTCAGTCTGGGGCCACCTGGGAGCCTCTGTACCTGGCATCCCCCATCTCCCAGGTCTCAGCTCTGGGCTTCTGCTGTTCAGGTCTCCTCAAGGAGCCTCTCCAGGCCATGGCAGTCATCGCCTGCTGGGTCATCTTTGTATCCCAGCAGCCACCACTCTGCTCCTGGCATTGGTGTCATGTCCGTGTGCTGTCCACACAGCCCGCGTGCAGGCCCACAGGAGCAGCCCTGGTGGCTGCAAGCAACACGCACAAAGACCAGATAGGTGGAGGGAGATAACGGACAGGGCAGCGGGGCTGGGGCCTGGAGCTCTTCCCATATAGATCTGCCCTCCTGATCTCATCGTCAGAGACTGCTAGAGTGACCAGAGGTTGAGGGGTCCCAGGACTCAAGGTGTCATTTTTGGTTCCTGTGTCTGGGGCTAACAGAGGCCTTGGGGAAAACGGAACGGGGTGGGAGCAGCTGGCAGAGTTTCCACCTGGGCATGCCGACTACCCAAGGTGGGCATGGGAACATCTGGCCTAGGGCTGCTGCAGCCTGGCCAGCCCAGGGCGCACACAGCAGGGGAGGGACCTGCCCTTGAAGGTGAGGGGTCGGCTGATCTGGCAGAGAGCGCCCAGACATACTTGAAGCAGTTTGTCCTGTTTTCCATTTATTTGCAGTTTCCCGAGACAGAACAAAATAATAATTTTGTACACTTACAAGGCTCAGAAAGAAAAGACAATGAAACTCAGCAAAAAGAGAGAAGAGGAAAAGGCCGGCCAGCACCGCAGGCAGCCGACCCTCTGCAGGGCGGGCCGGCCGACGCCACCACACCGCGGACATCTAGCTAGAAGAGCGGGTGTGGCTTGCTCATGAGGGGTCATGCAAAAGAACTCTCCCCCAGAAAAAAAAAAATCCCCAAATTATCCCAGACAGGCAGCTCCCTGGAGAGAACGGGTGAGCAGGGAGAGGAGAGGAGGAGGCCCCAGGAGGTGAGGGCGGCTAGGCCGCACGCTGTCCATGGCGAACCCTGCCGCTGCCCGAGGCCCAGGGAGCCCTGCAGATGTTCACCCTGTGTCCATGGGTGGGGACGGCTGTCCTGAGCACAGCCGCAGACAGGCAGGCGAGCGTCCACTCTGAGTGTCTGTCCGTGGACAGTCCCCCTTGGAGACCAGCATCCTGTGTCCTGTGCCCCACTCTGGGCCCCTCCCTTGGCTTGTGTGGGGGGAAGATAAAGAAAATCCTTGTTGAAAACAACATGAGTTAAAGGGGCAGATATTGGGGTGGGGGTGCATCCTGCACCTCTGGGATCATGGCCCCTGACCACTCCCCAAGTATAGCCCAGGAGGCCAGATCATACCCATCCCCATGCCAGGCCAAATGCTTTTGGCTCTCTCTGCCACCACTTGACCACGTGGCCCGTCCCAGAGGCTCACCAGAGTGCCCACCGGCACACAGAGGGACCCCCCTCCCCACCCCAGGGTCCCTGTCGCTTGCAGCCCAGTGCAGCCCTCTGCTCCCTGCTGCTCTGGCCCAAACTCTAAAAGTGCAGCCTCTTCAGCAAACACTTGCCTAGCCCCTATCTCAGCCTGGAAGCCAGAAACACCTGCCCACCTCTGACCCCTCTCTCCTTTCTGCCCCACACCCGCATGGGGACGGGGGAGAAGGTGGGCAAAGACAGAGAGGTACCCAAGCAGGAGAAAGGCCAGCCCAGGGGGTCCCTTCCTCAGCGGGCTACTGCCAGCACTGTCCTTGCCCATGTCTCCCGCCAGGTGTGAGATCTGAAACGAAGGTGTGCCTCCCTGCAGCCCCTCCCCTAGTGCACCTCCCTGGCCCCAACCGGGCCAGAGCTGGATCCCTGAGCCTCCTTGGATGGCTCAGCATCCTCCCAGAGACGCTGGCCCAGCCTCTGCACTGCTCACCCATGCTGGGAACACCGGGAGCCCACATCCACACCTTCTCGGGGAAGAGAGGAGGGAAGGGAAGTGGGAGGGAAGTCAGCCGTGCTCGGGCCCCCTTGCCACACCCCCAGCCCTCCCCAGACAACACCTTACACTCCTGACCAGGAGCCATGCACGGCAGGGAGGATGCAGACTTCTTGGGGGGTGGGCACCGCCTAGCAAACACTGTTCCTCGGGCAGCAGGCCCTGGTGGACAAGTTCATTCCCCCGGCCAGTCCCTGGAGGAGGCCAGGAGTGGACAGACACGTGGAGCTTGGGTGGGGTGCGGCCGGAAGGTTCGAAGCCCCACAAATGCCAGTGATTTTTACAGCTTTTTCCCTTGTTTAGTTTTTTGTTTTCTGTTTCATCGACGTCAATTTTGTGTGTGTGGTTGTTGTTGTCATCTTGTTTTTAAAAAGAAATCACATCTGGTCTTGGTTTTCTGCAGACACAGGCACCAGGGGAGGAACGAGGCAGACACAAACATGCGACAGGCAGGCCGTGCGCCCGAGGGCAGCTGGGCTCCAAACACCGAGTCTGTCCCGTGGTGAAACCAGCCGCAGCAGCTCTGAAACAGCGGGCGCCAGGACGAGCAGGTCAGCTCTGGGGGCAGCTCTCCGTCTGACCCGGGTTTGGTGGCTGCAAGGTGGGCACCTGCAGGGCTGCTCGGAAAGGGGCCTGGAGACCCTGACCCAGCGCCCCCACTCCCCAAACACCAGGCTTGTGTTATGTCCAGGAACCTGCTGGGCCACCCCTTCTGGCCACCCTTTCCAACCGCCTCCCCCAGGCTGCAGTCCCCCAACCCCGGGCCGCGGTCCCCTCCCCCAAGGTCTCACCTTCACTGCAGCGGGGCCACGGGCGCCCCCGAGCAGTGGAAGTGCACATTCTGCCACTTGCCGTCTCGGCGATGCCACACGCGGGTCTCCTCGGATTGGCTGGTGCGGGGCCGGCCCTGCCCATCGATATACTGCGTGAGGCGGATGTAGGCAATGCAGGCGGCGTCCTCGCCGATGACGTGCACGTGCGGGTTCAGGATGGTTGTGTGGATCGGCTTGCTGTTCTTGGCGAGCACTGCGGGCAGGCAGGGGCTTGGCATTGTGCCTGCCCCCACCCAGCCCCTCTACCAGCCCAGCCTCCTCCCCAAAGAGCACCATCTGGCTCCCCCTCCCTGTCCCCGTGTGTCCTCGCCCCTCATCCTTGTGGCTTGGGGGTTTCTGCCACAGAGGGTGGAGCAGTGGCCAGCTGACCCTGAGCACAGAGGGGACAAGGCTTCCCTGGGCCCCTGACTGGGGGTCCGTGGGCCCCACGGGGCACCCACCCTCTTACCCACTCCCCTGTCCCTCACTCACAGTTCTCGAAGTAGAATCTGTGGAAGTCCATCCCTTCAACCAGGTTGCCCAGGGCTTCAGGCTCAAACGAGGTCAGGCCTGGGTCGCATATTTTCCTAGGGGGCAGACCCAGGTGAGGAGGGGCCCCTCAGAACCGGGCGCTTCCATTCAGCCCCCTCCCTGTGGGGAAGCCCTCCAGGTCCACCCCTACCCCAGGACAGGACAGGCGCCCCAACTCACGCATAGGCCTCGAAGTCGCCGTTGTTGACAGCCTCGATGAGCTGCTCGGTGATCTTGATGATCTCCTGCTTCCGCGCTGCAGGGAGACAGCTGCCCAGTGACCCACGCCCCACCTGTGCCCGCCCAGGAGGGACCGGGCAAAGTGCCCCGCCCCACCCCCATCCCAAGGCTGCCCAGCTCAGACTGCTCCCTTCAAGGCCACCCACGGCTTCCCGGTTTCCAAGTCCAACAAGCTTCCATCTCGTTTGTCTTAAATACAATATCCCTGAATGAGACACATACTGCATCCACAGCACTGCTGCTGCTGCTGCTGCTAAGTCGCTCCAGTCGTGTCCGACTCTGTGCGACCCCATAGACGGCAGCCCACCAGGCTCCCCGTCCCTGAGTGGGTTGCCATTTCCTTCTCCAATGCATGAAAGCGAAAAGTGAAAGTGAACTACCTGTCTGGAAAATGCAGGTCAGGGAAGCAAAGCCTGCCACTNTGCTGCTAAGTCGCTCCAGTCGTGTCCGACTCTGTGCGACCCCATAGACGGCAGCCCACCAGGCTCCCCGTCCCTGAGTGGGTTGCCATTTCCTTCTCCAATGCATGAAAGCGAAAAGTGAAAGTGAACTACCTGTCTGGAAAATGCAGGTCAGGGAAGCAAAGCCTGCCACTACCACTCTGCATCCCCAGTCCCCCCAGGCACATGTCCTGGGCCCTCAGCAGGGGATGACCCTGTGACACTGTGACCAGCCTTCCTGGCTCCTGCCCCCCAGGCATTGCTCCCTAGTCCTCTGTGCACCCAACAGCTCTTGGGGGGTGGGGGCAGGTGTCTACTAGAGGCCGGCTCACAAAGCAGGAAGGGGATTGGAGGCTGCAGGGCCAGGCCTCTGTGCGAAGGCCAGGAAGCAGAGCCCAGTGGAAAGTTGAGCATGGGCCTCACCGCCTTCTTTCCGTGGAGGCCCACAGACCGCTGGCTAGCCTCCCGCCGCTTCCTGCCTCCACCTGTTTGTGGTCCCGGGCCCCAGGCCAGTCCTCTGGCATGGCTTTTCCATCCTGTACCCTCCACCTGAGGCCCTGGGCCTGCGACCCTCTCCAGGTTCCTGCCCTCTTGACCTCTGGTCCTAGACCAACCCAGTCCCTGCGGTGCTCGCCTGGGGCCCCCCCCTTTATCTCTTAAACTACCGTTTATTTTCAGGCTGCATATTTTAAACACGTGGAAGAAGCACAAAGAATAATATAGCCCACACCCTGCTGGTTCACATCTGAACAATTTTTATATTTGCTTTAGATTTCTTCCAAAGAGAGAAAAGCGTCCACATAAAGACACAGGTGCCTGTGTTCCCTTGAATCTTGTTCTTCACTCACTCTCCCCAAAGAAGTACCATCCTGAGTTAGGTGCTAAGCCACGCCTGTGCAGTACATCGACACCCAAAGGCACACAGGAAACACACACATGTGCGTGTGCACACAGCCACGGACACACCTACACGTGGTGATTCTGTAACGCAGTAACACGCCAGCGGCAAAACCCAGACCCAAGAAGAGCACTGAAGGCGGCACCCCCGTTCTCTGCGCAGCCCCTTCCCCGGCCATGGCCATGCCCCCCACGCATCTGCGCACCCTCACATGGGCGTCGTGTCCCTCTGCTTCCCGCAGTACAGAGGACCACAGGCACTCTGCAGGGCCACTCCTGTGGATGCACATTCCCACCCAACCAAGCCTAAAGACAGGCGTCTGTTGCTCTCCAGTGTCCAGCTGCCAGTGCAGCTAGGCTCCGCACACGTGTGAGTTGATCCACGGCCTACATTCCCAGAGCGCAGGCTGCCAGCTCCCAAGAGTGCACGTGCCCAGGGCCGTCCCATCAGCACCTTCGGCTGTCTGGGTGTTCCCTCCTCCCAGGCGCTCAGAGGGGAAGGGGACAGAGCCTACAGCAGGAGATGCTGCGTGTGAGCGGGGGCATGCCCGTGCGTGAGCTGGGAGCCTGGGTTGTGCGACACCGGCTCTGGACAGTGGCTGCTGGGTGAGCTCTGCGACACCCAAGGGGTCCAGTGCATGCGCGCACATGTGTGTACATGTGCCCCTTCTTGCACATGGGTGCGCACTTGTCTGTGTGTCTATAGTGCATGTGCACGCCAACCGGCCAGCACACACGCGCTTCCCCGTCTAGAAGAGACCCTCTCTCTGCACTGGCTGTGCTTCTGCTGGCTTCTGTTTTTTTTTTTTTTTTCCTTACAGAACTCCAAGTCTGGACTGTAACAGGGTCTGGGCTTCAGGCTGTCTCTACAGAACCCAGGCCCCCACTGGAAGCTGGCCTCCAGGAAGGGGGCCCAGCTGCCCTGATGCCCCCATCCACCCGCAGAGCTCTGTCCCAACACAGACACATGCAGGTGGTCCCTGTCCTCACCTGCTGGATATTTCACACCTCCTTCAGCACACCCACTTCCTCCTACGCCCACCCCATAACACAGCTTCTCTCCTCTCAGGGCTTCCTCCACAGCCTGCCCACCTCTCAGCCCTCTGAGAATTGGGTATTTCCCAATTCTGAGGGCCCTCTCTCCTCTGGGACCTCATCAACCCCTACTCCCAGTTCACCTGTCATCTTCCTGGAAGTGGCCTCAAGCCTCAGTCTGTGATCTCCCACTGCAGCCCAGCTCCCCCACCAGATGCCACCCCAAGGGCCAGGGCCCCTGGGCTTGTCTGACAGCAGCACCCAGCGCCTGCCCCTCCTGTCCCTGCCCTGGGCAGCCAGTCACCCTGGACCCCACTGCCTTCCTCCTGAAGCACCACGTCAGACCCCTACTCAGGAGCGCCCACCTCCCACTGTGAGCCACTCTGTCAGCTCCAGGCCATCCTGCTAATCTTGCGAAGGGGACGTCTACACATCCCAACATCCCAGACGCTTGTCAATCCCCCTCTTGACAGACAGCGTGAGCTGTTTCCCCTCCCAACGTGAGCCCTCAGCCAATAACCTTGCAGCCGGAATTGAGAGATCTTTTTTTCTGTTTTGTTTCCCCAAGCACTCTGATTTTACGATCACCCTACCGCACCGTGGTAAGTGGGCCGAATTTTCCACTTGATGAGGTAATAGTGAGTATTTTTAAACAAATCGCAATTAAAAATGGAGTCGGTGTAAAAAGGAAGTATCAAGTAAATAGAGCCCTAAGGTCACAGAACACATTGCGAAGTCTGAAGTTGGGGAAATAGCCCCCACGCCCATTCTGCAGATGGGAAAGCTGAGGTTGCACAAGCCCAGCCACAGCCCAGGAATAAGCCAGACACTCCTGACCTGTGGAGGGACTCTGCCCTATCCTTCCTTGCTGTACAGAGCAATCCTGCCTCCCCAGGTGGCACACTACGCAAAGGGACTCCTGGGGGAGGGAGGGAGGGCGCGGAGGGCTGGCCATCAAGGCCAAGCTGCCCCCACCAGGCAACTCCAGAAACAGAGCTGAGGTGCATGGGCAAGAGTCTGGCGTGGGAGAAGTCCCAGAGTTGAATCAAAGCCCTGTCCACTCTAGCTTTCTTGGGGAGAGCTAACAGGCCAGGGAAGCCCAGACATTAGCAAAGTTTCCAGGAGAACCCTAGTGACCCCAGGTGGACCCCAAGCAGCTGCAGGGGCGCCAGGACGTCCCTAGCCACACCAGGGAGGCAGCTGCACAGGATCAGCCTGGATTGTGCATAATCCCCGATTATGGAGAACTCAGGGCGGGCCAATGGGCACCAACCCATTTACCACTGACAGCTGGTGGGTTGGCTCCTGGAAAGGAGGCTGCCCGTGATCCANTGCAGGGGCGCCAGGACGTCCCTAGCCACACCAGGGAGGCAGCTGCACAGGATCAGCCTGGATTGTGCATAATCCCCGATTATGGAGAACTCAGGGCGGGCCAATGGGCACCAACCCATTTACCACTGACAGCTGGTGGGTTGGCTCCTGGAAAGGAGGCTGCCCGTGATCCAGCCCAAGGATGGCCCTCTGCAACCAGGCGTCTGTGCCAGTGGGGGAAGTCCCTGGCCCCAGAACTGGGAAGGGGAGCCACTCCACTCTGGCATTCACCTACTTGGCCCACTGAGTGCCAGAACTCAACCCGAAGTGGCCATTCAAAAGTCCCTTCTCCAGGCTGGCCCGACCTGCATCCCTTCACCCAGGACCCACACAAAGGAAGCTGGCTGCTGGGAACCGCAGGTGGGAGGGCAGGAGGTAAGAGGACCCCTCTTTCTGAGGGACACTGATAGGGGCCACCCCTCCCCTCGGTGTCCCCCACCCAACACTCTGTCCCTCCCCTGCACCCTGTAGGCCCAGCCACACGTGCCAGGAGTCCAGGCCCCGAGGTCCCCTCCACTCAGTCCTGGTCACAGCCCCTTCTGCGGCCCCACCTCCAGAGTCAGGCGCAGGACAGACCCCCAAAGGGGCAAGCCTGTGCTGTGCCTCCCCTCCCCCACTCCATCAGCCCGTCGGAGCTCCCCGCCTGGCCCCGCATGCCCCAAAGGTGGGTCATGGCCTTGGACCGGGCTCATATTGCAAGGACCCCTTGGACACAGCCCTCCACACCTGCTACCCTCAGCTTCATTATCTGTGAAACTAGGGTCCACGAGGGTCCCGGATTTCGGGACTTGGAGGCCTCTAAACTCGAATAAAACCCCGCACAACTGGGACGGGCACAGGGTCCTCTGCGGGCCCCCCAGCGTGACTCTGCTGCCTCACCTCTGAGACACATCTCCACTGCCTCTAGCAGAGCCCGAGTTCAGGCCACAGCCCACAACCCCCGGCCTCCCCCTCTGCTCCCAGGGCCTCCCTCCCACCCACCTACCCCCGCCCTGGCCCCCAGGCATGGCTGGCAGGGGTGGGCAGCGGGGGTCGGCACCCCCACAGCCCAGCACTCACCCAGCCTCTCCCCAGCCATGCCCGGCCCCTGGCCCCGAAGCAGCCTCGCCTCTGAGAGCCCGGTGTCTCCCCGGAGGAGGGGGTGGCTGCCGTCCTGGGATGTCATCCATCCCTGTAAGTGATACTGGCGAGCAGTCGGCAGACGGGCTGCAGACGGCAGCGGTGACTCCTCCCTGCCAGGGGAGGCGGCCCAGCCCGGCGCCCGCCCCCAGCCCGCCCCCCAGCCCTAGACTCACCAGCCAGGGCCGACCCCAGACGGTCCGCAGCCCACCCTCACTACCACTATGGAAGAAATCTGCAGCTCACAGCCCCTGGGAGGGAGGCTCTAGTTCAGGGAAACCTGCCTCCTGCTTCTCTCCCCACAGGTGCGCATCTTTAGCCGAAGGCAGCTTTGTGTGGAATTCCCTGGGTCCCCCACCCAGGAGCCGACCCCTTCCCAGAGCCAGGGGGTGGCGCACCGCAGCTGGAGGTCTCCACACCTGAGAGCCCCCAGGAGCAGCCAGCGGGGCCACTCAAGGTGCTACTTACACGGGGTGAGTGGGGGGCCTGGGAGAGCCGGAGACGGGCAGGGTGGGGGGCCCTGGGCTTCTGGGGTCCCCGAACCCCTCCTCACCGTGTTCAGGATGTCAGAGATCCTGGGGGCTGGGGTGGAACAGACGAGACGTGAACACGAGGCAGGCGGGGGACACGCAGGAGAGAAAACCTATGGGCTGATGAGCCAAGCCAGAGAGAGTGGGGAGGGGGGACGGAGGGG
>SJYA01000663.1:516632-650622 GCA_006410615.1 Neotragus moschatus
TGTGGGGGGTGGAGGGGGTGGGGGACGAGGGGGAAGCTTCAGGGATGTTCAGGCAGCTGCACCTGTCTGACCAGGTAGGGGTGGGGAAAGCTGCTGTGGGCGGAGGGTGCCCCCCATAGAAGGGCAGCCTGGCCCGGGAGAGGAGAGAGTAGTCCCGCGTGGGACAGGCCCGGGTGGGCACCCCCAGGTGAGACGGGATGGGTGAGTGGAGGAGTGCACAGAACGCCTGGCCCCTCTGGAAAACTAGTTCTGCAGGGAGGCCGGGCCCTTTCTTCTTCCTTTAAACCCACAGGCCCCTGGTCGAGAGGATTTCTATAACAGCTCCTCGTGCCTGGATGCCTGGCATCGGGCCCATATGAAGTCAGCGTGACTGACAAGGTCACGGCCCATCGCCCAAGGGGCAGGGTACATGGCTGCTCTGGGTGTGGGAGACACTCAGGGGGTGAGGTCTGGGGCTGGACAGCAGTGCAGGGAGCCGTGTGGGAGGTGGGGATGGGGGAGCCAGGGGAGAGCTGCCTTGCAGAGTTAGCGCGTGCGCCCCCTGACGCCCAGCCAGGCTGAACAGTTAGCCAGGCCTTGGCAGCCTGGTCCAGGGGCAGTTGAGGCCGTGCATGGCAGGATGCAGGAGCCACTTGGCAGCAGAGGCAGCAGGCCTGGGGCACTACTTACATAGGGTGGGCAGGGGGCCCTCGGCTTCTGGGGTCCCCGAGCCCCTCCTCACGGAGCTCAGGATGTCAGAGATCCTGGGGGCTGGGGTGGACAGGAGCATACACGTGAGGAGGCGGCGGGCCAGGCTGGTGGAGGGGAAGCAGGCCTCCCACTCTCTCCCGCCCCAGGGCCTGTCTCAGGACCAAGGAGCCCCGGCCCTGAGACCCCCCAGGCCGGTGGAGAAGGCCCAGCTTGAGGGGCAGAGGCGCTGGGGAGCTGCATTGAGGGGCTGTGAGGGGCAGGCTTGTGCCCGAGCTCCGCTGGCCCTTGGCCCTCGAGTGAACCCTCAGAAGAGCTGCTGGCCCCTCCAGGAGACCCCCACAGCAACAGGGCCCGGCTACTTACATGGGGCGGGCAGGGGGCTAATGGGAGCCGGAGACGGGCAGGGCGGGGAACCCTCGGCTTCTGGGGTCCCCGAGCCCCTTCTCACGGAGCTCAGGATGTCAGGGACCCTGGGGGCTGGGCAGACAGATGAGACGTGAACACAGGCAGGTGAGCACACGCAGGAGAGACAAGGGGGTGCAGGAGGACGAGAGGAGGCTAAGCTGGAGAATCACACAGTGGGGTCCAGGGCTCCTGGGGTGCCGTCACCCCCATGTGCCCACGGCTGTGAGATCACAGGAAGACAGGACTATCCGCCGGGCTGGACCTGGGGCGGGAGGGTTGTGTACAGTGCCTGCTGGGACCAGCAGAGGGCAGGCCTGAGCCCACCGGGGCTTCTCTGCATGTGATGGATGGCCTAGCTGAGGCTGAGACTCCCCCGGCCCCTGCCCCGTGAGGCCCCTCAGGCACCTGCCGACCGTCTCCCAGCCAGACAAGGGGGTGGCATGAGGCTGGCTGGCTGGCCCTCTCCCCTGGGATCCTGCAGTCTCGGGCCGTCTGAGGCCCCTGCCCAGCTGGGGCGAGGGCAGACGTGCAAGGACAGGGCCTGGGGGAGGTCTGTATGACCTCCAAGCTCCATGCCGATGGCTCAGGGCCCACAGTCTGGGGAAACCACACGACTGTCCACTCATTCTACATCCAGAGGCCAAAGCCTTGTGCTCGCTCACTTCCATGCTAGGGCAGGGGGATACTCAGGACAGGGTCATTGCATCTCCCAAACTGGCAGAGTGGCCACCGCTGGCCCAGCACTCATCTACGCAGAGTGTGGCTGAGAGGCAGGCTCCCCAGGCGGGGGCCAGTCACCTGGCCTAGGCAGAATGCAGACCAGATCCCCTCCCTGGGGCAGCTGAGAAAGCTGAGGGTGGAAGAGGGGCGCCAGGGTGAACACACAGCGCCGGCACCCTGGGGCATTGGTACCAGACAGAGCATGAGCCAGCTTGGCCTGGGACCCCTGAGTGGGGAATGGGGTGCACGTCTCTGCAACCTGCCCCCCAACAATGAGCCCAGGAAATGCCCCTTGATGCCCATCCATGTATTAACTGCCAGCTGGGTAGGCACAGGTTTAAGGACCTTTGAGAGAAGAAACAGCAAATTCAACCATGGAAACTGGGTGCACAGCCCCTGGAGCAACTTGGGGGCCCATGCAGAGAACTGTCCCACTCAGGGCAGTGGCTTTCACGCTGGTCAGGGTGCCCAGGTCCGCCAGGCTCTGCTTGGATACTCCACCCGAGACTGCCCAGTGCCCATCTGTATCCAGCCTCGGATGGGGCTATAGGCCTGAGCAAGTCAGCCCCTCATCGCAGGACGTGGCCTTTGCTGTCCCAGCTCCCCACCTGCCAGTGGCCTGCCCACCAGCCCCGCAGGTGAGGAGGTTGGATACCTTTTGTGTCTTCATCCTCTATAGTGGTGTGGGTGCTGTCAGATGACTCCTGGGGAGACATGGGGAGGCAGCAGGTCAGGACATGGCCTCTGCCCCCATGGGACCCAGGCCCCAACCCCAGAAGCCCACAGGCAGCAATGGAGCTTCACGCCAGACCCAGGGGTCACCCATTTCTAGGCTGGGCCACCCACATCCCCAACAGCTGAGAACCCCAACTTATCCTTCTGCCAATGAGACACACCCAGTGGAAAGATTAGCAGGCTCAAAAGACACTCTTTAACAAGATAAAAACTGTTTTGGTTTTTTTTGAAATTCCAAGACTCCCGGGAAGCAGGAAAGCATCCACAGCCTGCCCACTTTGGCAGACAGGGTGGAAGCTTCCAGCAGGTCCTCAGGAAACTTGGACCAGCCTGGTCAGTGTGCGGCAGCACCATACCTCCTCCCCAGGCCTGGGCCATCCAGCCAGGCCTGGCTTTACCTCTCAGGTGGCCTGAAGGGCAGAGAGGTAGCCCCAGCACTGTATCTGCTACCCTTCAGATACAAAACCAGATGCCCTCCACCTGTGACCGAGTTCCCAGAGAGCCTGCTTGCTTCTCAGAAGGAACATCTTAACAGGGTTCCCAAGGAAACTCCCCCCGCCACAACCCCCTTACTAGACATTGCTCTGGGCCCTGGGCCAGAAATGGGGCATCTACAGGATGTAAGATCAGGGCCCACATCACAGAATGTTGTCTCAAGGCCCCTTGCAGGGAACGCAGGGCCCTCACCCCAGACACCGGGTCCCAAGAACACCTATCCCTCGCCTGAGTCACAGTGGACGCCCAGGCTCTTCCTAGCACCTCGAGGCTGGGTCAGCCCAGACGCAGTGGCCCACAGCACCCCTGTCCTGGTCTGTGGCGGGGATGTGTGGGGACCCTTTGAGGATCTCAGGCCCAGGTGGGAGTCTGGGTGAGGGTAAGGTGGTGAGGTTCTAGAAATGCAGCTGGGCTGCCCACCCAGCTCTCCCACCACCCCAGAAAGCCAGCCCCTTCCCTGGCCGCAGGGTGAAAATGCTGATGGGATGGGAGCAGATGCCAGAGCAGAGGAAGAGCAAGGAAGGGGTCAGCTCAGCAGGAAGCACTGGGCGCAGCGGGCAGAGGTGAGCAACGGGCGAGGGCAGGAGGGTCTGTGCTGCCCCTCTCCTCCTGGCCCTACACTGGGGGTACGCAGGGCAGCCCCCACTGGCCCTTCTCCCCGGGAACTCCCAGCCCTTGTCCGCACGCCGCGAAGGACACCCGGGCTCTTTCTGGCACCCTGAGCCTCTGAAGTGGGCCCTGCCTTTGGCTGCTTCTGACCAGGCTGGGCCTGGCCACCGCCAGGGCAGGATGAAGAAAGGCTGAGAAGCGGACCCTGCCCAGGATGGGAGGAAGCCCAGGCTCCCGTGTTTGCCGGGGACTTGGTACAACCGTGCCTCCAAGGGCGGCACCTGGGGCTTTTCCCCAAAGGAGCAGCCCATGGACTTGGGGGCTCTGTGGTGCCTCGAGGGGGGCGGGTCACAGTACACCTGTCTCAGCACAAATGCTTCCCCAGGGTCAACATCCCAGACCTTCCCCAGGGCCAGGGGTCTGCCTCCCGGCTGAGCAGACGCCCCCAAGAGCGTGGCGAGGAACGCGCAGTACCTTGATCCCGTCCACTGGGTTATGAATGACGGTGGTTTGAGGCTCCTACAGAAGAAGGAAGCACAGAGGAAGGAAAGAGTGCAGTGAGAAGAGGAGGCGAGCAGAGGCCCCCGGGCAGGAGCCTGGGAGAGAAGAGGAGAGGGTGGCAGCAGAGCAGGATGGAGGCAGATGGCAGCAGGGAGCGGAGCAGCTGGAGAGGGACCTGGGGCCACGCGGATGCAACGAGTAGACCAGCCCGGGGCCTCGAGGGCACCGGTGACCTGGGCGATAGAGAGAGTGGGGCTGAGGGCGGGGGTGAGAAGCCGCACGCTGGGGTCCCTGCCTCGGGCGCTCTGCCCTCTCCCTTTGCTGCCGCACCTCCTGCCCGCCACGGGCAGGGCACAGGTTTGAAGATGTCATGGAGTGGGGGCGGCACATGGGATGGACGGGTCCGAGATGGGGCTGGCTGCAAGGCCGGCGTGTGGGACCCTCCCCTCTTGGGCCAAGGCCACCCCCAACACCTGCACTCGCTGTCGATGTCCATTTGGCAAATCTAGCCTCCCCACGGGTAGTCCAGGGCTCACTCCCAGTAGCAGGGCCTGAGGCCCGTGGGGACACCAAGTGTACTTTCAGCAAACTCAGGACCTGTGGACCAGCAAACCGCAACCTCCTGGGATTGCCTGCTCTACACGAGACACCACAGGCACCCAGCAGCCTGGGCAGGAGGGCCATTCTACTGGACACAGCCCTGCACCACCGGCTCTGGCCGCTGGACAGGACCCTCCAGATGAAGGCTGGAGCTGGTGGGTCCCTGTGATCTTGTGGCCCACCCCTCCCCATCAGAGGAACCCCTGAACCCTCCGGGCAGCCACAGGCCAGCACAGCCATAGAAGCGTGTCTCCCTGTACCCACGTCGGCCCTGTAGGCCATGGACTCTGATGGGGAACACCATGGCTGCCACTGGCCTAGACCCAACAGCTACTGCTAGACTGTCACCAGGGAAAGCCAAGAGGTCTCTGTTTCCCTCCAGATCACTGGGTGGGCTCTGAAGCTAAAGCCAGGCTCATCCATTCTCCCTAGGAAGAAACCAAAACTCGCCCATCCCAGACAGCGCACCCCTGCAGCACCCAGGTGAGGGTCTGGCAGTCTGTCCCCACCCCTAGCCTGAACCAGTCCCCCTGCAGAGCCAGCCCCACTGAGTTCCTGGCCAGCCTCCTGAGAGCAGAGGAACTGAGGTTGGTGCCTGGACCCTGGGTCTCAGTCTCACCGGACCCCTGATGGTTCCCACTGCTGACCACAAGTCAGCAGGGGCCTGTCCACTGCACCCAATGGGTTCCCTGGCACTGCATGAACTGGGGTCTTCCCTCATCCCCACATCCCAGGGCAGAGGAGCTAGTAAGGCTAGGTGTTGTCTGTCAAGAGACAGGCTGGGAGCCAGACCCTGGCTTTACCCCAGGCCTCCTGACGGTGGCCACCACACAGCCGGGGTACAGGAGCGGATGGCCAGGAAGTGGGGGCAGAGGGGTTCAGTACCAAGGCAGCTGGAGGAAGCGTCCCCTTGGGGCTGGTGGCAGCTGCGCTGTTTTTGGTGCTATTCGTCTGGGGCTGCAGAGAGAGGAAGAGAGGCCATTAGAGAGAGAATGAGGGCTCATACCCCTTCCTCGAGACGGGGGAGGCCCAAAGGAGCTCTGAGGACTGGGCCACGCTGCAGGCTGGGGCAGGGAGCCAACCACTGGCCCCTGGGCCGAGCCAGTGCCTCACCTTAACTCCATCTGCTTTCTTGTTGAGTAAACTCTTGGCTGCTGCATTGGAGAAAACAGACATGGTGAGTGAGCAGCCTGGCTCCCACTGCAGCCCACCCCCTTGGCGTGAGGCAATCTTGGGTGCCTGCAAGGAGCCCAGGTCCCCAAGATTGAGCAGGCCACCCCAGGTCCCAAGGCAGGGTGACTTCTGCCACCTGGGGCCTGCTGGGGACAGAGCAGGTCTGTGCCCAGTGCTGAGCAGGGCCACCTGCGGGCGGCCTGGCCAGGGCAGCCTAAGGACCCTTGTCCCCAGGACAGGGGCTTCCCCCAGCCCTCCCTCATGACCTTGGAGGACAACAAGACTTCTCCTCCCACCTGAGACCGCAGCTTCCAGACGGGCAGCACGTGGGATCCCCCAAAACGAGGGCAGGGCACTGCCCTCGCCCCGGATGAGAACACAGGACAGGGCAACAGGTTGAGGTGGTGGGCACCTCCCAGTGATTCTCCATGTTCTTAGGCAGGGATAAGCGGGCTCTAGCTGGCCACCCACATAGGGAGGGACTTGTCCCAAGCCCAGGTGCCTGCCTGCTCTCAGCCCCCTGACCCCCTCCCTCCGCAGACAGCACTCAGAGCTCTGCTCCCCATGGCCAGGCCCCAGGCCATGCCTCTCGGTTCAGAGCATACACACACGGGGCAGCCTCACCCTCCTTCCTAGTCCCCCGGCAGCCCCGGCCTTGGGCCACTTCTTGGCCTTGCTCTGGCGGCACTGACAGGGCCAACACGGGCCTCTGTGCCCCATCCACTGAAGACCTTGAGCTCTGAGTCAGGGCAACAGGAGGACATGCCTGGGGGAGGGTCCAAAAGGCCACCTGGACCCCAGGGTCCCACCACCTCTCAGACGCACGGCGGACGGCCCACCTCACCCCAGCCTTCCACCCCACCAAAGAGGTCAGGGCTGCCCACGCGGCGACTCTGCCTCTCTGTGCACCGGCTTGAGAGGTGACCTGCTACACCCCCACAGGCCCTCAGCCTCCAGCGCCTGCCCCCTTCACAGCGGTTAGTTTCCATTACAGAACTTAAAAAAAAAAAAAAGAATAAGTCAGCTTACCTTATGGAAAAGGAAAGGTGAGGAGAGGAAGAGAGGGAATGAGGAAGGAAGGGAGAGAGAGAGAAAACAAGATTTGTGGAGGTTCAGGCAGGGAGCGCAAGTCTGCAGCCCGGGATTCAGCGGCTCCTGCCTCGCCCGCCCCGCCCACGCTCACGCCAAGCGGTGCCCCAGGACGGCCGGTGCAGGTTAGAGAAGCAGCCCAGGTCAGATGCCAGGGGCAGGGTCCCTTGCCCCGGCAGAAGGTGGCACAGCCCCCACGGCCGGCTCCGAAAGCTCTGGCTAAACAGCCCTGAAGTGGGGGCTGCCTGCTTAGAGGGACCGGGGAGCCCCAGCAGGTCTGCGGGGGGCACTTTGCTGCTGGGGACACCCCCGGAGACTGCTGACTCTGGACGGCACATCAGAAAGACAGGCAGTAAGACCCAGAGGGAGGCAGAGGCTATCGGAGTGGGCCTCTCCCCACCAGCAGCGTCTGCATCGCAGCCTGGGCCAGCCCCAGACCTCCGGGGTGGGGTCAGTTTAAGTGCTCATTTGCTCTGGGGGATCCTGATGCTCTTTCAGGTTGAGAACCACTGATCGAGGTCCCCAGCAGGGTGGCCAGGCCGGGCCCCGGCTGCTGTGCTCCCACCTGCTGATGACCTTTTCCTGTCCCGGTGGCCATCGCCGCCCTCTGGGCTTTGTATGGGGACACCAATGACTGTCCCCAGCCAGAGGGCCCTGTGGGGTCATCGGAGAACCGCTACACTGGGTGCAGCTTCAGTCCCCAGGCTGCCTCCCCAACAGCCCCACAATACCCTTGATTTCCTCCTAGGATTCACAGGGCAAAGTTTAACGAAAAGCCGGACTCCTGGCCCCACTCTTATCTTCTCATGGGCCTCACCCCTGAGAAGTACCACAGGACCCCAGTGAGTGAAGGGACCCCAGGCCTTTCTTGTCCCCCCAGCCTGGCTGCTCTGCTGTTCCTCCTGCCAAAGGAGAGGCCTCACTTGGTGAGGCTGGTCTCAGGACCACCCTGATGCCGGGGCAGCCCTGGCCTGCAGGCCTCTGGGGCCACGGCCCACTTCCACTTGGGGGATGCTGGAAAACCCCCCCTGGTGGCAGCCATGTCTGCCTCCCTGCAACTCACCACAGAGGAACCGCCCAGCCCGTCAGATGTGGGAACTCTTGAGCCTCCAGAGCCAACAGCCTGACTCCTGAGCAGCAGGCCACCCCTGCCGACCTCACCTTTCTGCTCCCTTCTCCACCTCCAGAGTGCAGGGAGGGCGCCACAGCCCCTGAAGTGGGAGTCACGCTGTGCTCACAGAGCCCAGGGACCCTGTCTGTGCTGGCCAACCAGCTGGCCGGACAGGCCTGGAGGAAAGAGGTGTCCACCCCATCTTGAAGGCACTTGTCATGAGAGCTGAGCAGGGGAGCAAACTGACCGCCAGCCCCCAACTTAAGGTGGGCAGTCTGGGGGGAGTCACCTCCCAGTGCCACACAGCAGTGATCAGCGGCGCTCCCAGCCAGCTCTTCAAAACCAGCGCAGGCCAGTGCCAGAGAAATCCAGCCAGGGCCAGCTCAGGGCCCTGGTGGAGGTGGAGTCAGCTGTGCCTTGGGCTTCCCCTTGGGCAGGAAAGGGGGCCCGTGGGTCAGAGCCTGGGTGGAGGCAAATGGAGACCCTGGGACAGCCCTGGGTCTTAGGAGGGTCCCCTTCAGTCCCTGATTCTGTCAGAACCCACATTCCAGACCATGCTATTCAAGACAGTACCAGTTCCGCTCCCTAAAAGCCATCCCTCTGGGGACACAGACCACACGACGGCCCAGGCTCTGGGAAGCCTGCAGCAGATACCTGTTCTCTGAACTGACTCCCACATGCTCCTCCCTGGGAATCCCCAGACCTCCATGTTTGGACACACAGCTGCCTCCATCCTGACCACAGCTCCTGTCCGCCACATTTCCTAGAAATTCACATCTCTGGCTGAGATTAACCAGGATCCTGTTGACTCCCATCTACACTAGCAGTTGAAAGCATAGGGAGTCTCTTCGTGTCTTCTTAAGTCAAATTCATTACTATGCAGCAGGAACTGAGGTGAACCAACTAGGCACCCTAGACTCCCAGGGAGACACGCAGAGCCCTCTGCCCTACCCCGCCCTGGGTCCTCGGGGCCACGCCGTCACTGAACCCCAGCAGTGTGGCTGAGTCTCCTCTCGGTGAAGGCCAAGTGGGACCAACCAGGATGCTTTGATGAACTGCAAGAGATCTACAGACACCCAGTCTTCCGGTGGCCGAGCGCTCTACGTCACCCCAGTGGCCACCATCCACAGAGAAGCAATGTCCCTGGGGCTGAGCCCCCTCGCCCGCCATGTCTGCGGGGTCCAGCACACTGGCTGAGGTGGGCTGCCCTAGCAGGGTTGTGAGGGCTCAGCCCACAGGGCCCAGCCGTTACCTCATCCCCTAGCTCGTCACTCACGGACAGCCATGCTGGGCTCCGTCCACATGCATGGACCACCCCAGGACACAGGGGCCCTGGGCACCCAGGGCGGAGCCGCACATGCTCGCGGCCTCATGCACTGACGCCCCACATCCACTTGCAGGCAGCGGGCAGTGCAGGCGGGAGCCCCGGGCAGAGAGCGGCTCAGAGGCGCCTGCCTCGCTCACCGCCCTTGATCTTCACCAGGAGCCCCTAGGCTCACTGTTCCCTGCCCCTCTGCCCCTCCCTCCCCCCAGGTGCTCCAGAAAGGCCCAGAAAATGAAGCTGACTCAGGATAGCCCCTGAAAGGCCGGCCCGCTGGACCTGTCCACTGGGCTCACAACAGGACCGTGGACCCTCCTACCCAGAATGGCCCTGCCCTGAGCGCCCCAAGAGGCAGCACTTGGGGTCCTCTGGGTGGGTTGGCTGGCCTGCGTGTCCTGCAGGGTCAGGGGGAAAGAGCCAGGCTGGACATGTAGGGAAGAAAGGGCCTAAGCCTGGGAGCGGCTGAGCGTCTGCCCTGTCCCCGCGGACACTTGAGGCAGCGGCAAGAAAAGAGGGCTTCTTCTAGCCACACGACCCCATCTGGGGAGCACCTGGTTGGCCCTCAGCTGCAGCTCCACCCTGCTAAGCTCATGCCACCCTTGGCTTGGGTTGAGGCTGTGGGCCCCTTAGGAGGTCTCGGGGTCTAGCCTCATGGGGTCTAGCCTCATGGGGTCTGGCCAAGGTCACAGTCGGTGACTCCCTGGGGGGTCTGCCCTTCACAGGCAGGGGCAGCAGATGGGTGAACTCTGCCGCTCCCCTCATGGGCTGGGGGATGAGGTGAGGGGCTTCATAGAAGGAAACCAAGAGAAGGCCTTCAGTCATTCTCTGGGAGGCCGAGGGCCACGTCTTGGGGCTCACAGGGCAGACATATGTGGTCAGTACAGACCACTGGCCTCATACAGAGTATGAGTGGCCGGGAGTACGGTGCACGTCCCTGAGGGCAGGTAGGGGCCAAGTCAGGGGGGGATGGGGTGGTGAGTGGGCTCTTGTGGGCCAGAGTCTCTGCCCATGCCCTTCTCCCCAGGGTTCCCATTCGGGATTCAAACCCCCCAGCAGCAGCCCCAGAAAAGAGGTTTCCTGTCTTTCTAAACAGGATCTTGACAGACAAGTTGGGGGTGAGCCTCAGAGAGCAAAGAACTTGGACCAGAAGTGGAGTGGGGGTCTCCCGACCCCCAGACTCAGGAATCGGGACCGGGGAATTCAGTCAAATGCACAGCTCAGGAGTCACCTCGGTTGGCCCCTCCTATAACAGGCGAGGCTGCTGGGACATGGGTGCTGGCTCCCTGCCAGGGTGAGAGCTCTGTGGGCGTGTCCACGGCGGGAGCAGGGGCTCCCGGGGCCTCTGGGGTGGCTCTCAAGGCCCTGCTGGCGGCTGCGTGCAGCGAGGGGAGCTGCATGCCGACAGGCGGGACGTCTACCTTGTTCCACCAGCCCCATGGTGGTGCCGGAGGCCGCGGTGGACATTGTGGCCGGAGCGGTGGTCTGTCTGCCCACTGTTAGCACCGGGTTAGAGACGAGGGGAGGGGCGGACACAGACGAGGGGCGGGCGAGGTGAGGGGAGAGAAGAGACAAAGGAAGCAGAAGAAGATTAGAGTCAAGGTTTAGGTGACGGATGGTTCCAGAACCCCTTTCACAGGAGTGTGAAAACAAGATGGAGACCGATTGACACTGGGAAAAGCGTTTGCCTCCTTTCTCCTTGGAAAACCCCAGCGGGGCCTTCCGGGCGCCCGGCCGGGCGTGCGACAGGACACATCCTGTTAGTACTGGTGTGACAGCATGCCCCGGCCTGGCAGCACAGGATCACAGCAAGGTAACAGGACGGGGCAGGTGCTACGCAGACAGATGAGGACGATCACAGACGCTCCCGCGCCGGCCTCGCGGGCGACAGACAAGCCACAGGAGAGCGAGGGGGTGGCAGCCCCGCCTGGGGGACGCTGTCCCCCCTACCTGCCCTGTCCCGAGGCCTCAGGGTCGCTGACAGACCCTCGGAGCGGCCGCACGCCCCCAGCCCTGCCCACCCTTCGTGCCCAAACGGGCGGCCGCCAGCCAGCGTGTCCGGAGCCTCCTCTCGCCTCCCCCCTCCCAACACAGAACGTGTGCTCAGAGGATTTAGGACAACAACGAGGCCACAGAGGTGCCGACCGACGCCTGGACAGACACACGGAACTGCGGCCCGCCAGCAGGCAGCTCAGACACAGACCCAACACACGGGGACGGGCCCTCGGGGGGCCCGGCCGGAGCCCAGGCCTCCTCTGAGGCCCAAGGGTCTCAGAGCGAGGAAGGCCGGGCCGGGCCAGCAGCAGAGGACAGGACTGCGGGGGCGAAGACGGGGCAGGCGGCTGGGGGCGGGTCACTCCCCAGGCTTCCCGCCGCAGGCCTGCTGCTCCTGGAGATGGCTGTTCTCACCTGAGAAATTCCGTGTGGCCAGCATGGTGGTGAGGATCGCACCCTGGAGAGAGACACACGGCTGAGGCCAGGCGGAGACCCCCACCTCCCACAACCCCCGGACCTGGGCTCAAGGGCTCTTAGAAAGGCACGAGCTCTACATGCCCACCAGCTGCACCCAGACAAGTCACCTTATGCAGAATTAACAGTGACCTGTCCTGGGCCCTAAACTATCCCCCAAACCAAGCTTCTAAAGTGCTTCAAGACCCCTGGGGGCACTGAGGCTGGGGGTCTCCTCTCCCCACAGCATTTCCTCTCCCTGAGAGGTGCACGCATAGCAGCCAGGGGCCTGGTCAGGCCTGAGCACTCGCCCCCAGCACAGAGCAGCCTGTAGGCAGGACGGGCCTGGTGCCCAGTGGCCTCCTTGCCCAGGGCCCCCACCCTCCTGCCCCTCTCAGCAACAGAGCTTGGCTGCTCTCCTGACCAGAAGTGCCCCGGGTCAGAAGCTTCTCAGCTCACTCCCACCCAGACAGCATGACCGACCACAGGGCATGCCTCCCAGCCCCCTGCCACAAGAGAGCCCTAAGAAACACCTCACGGGCAGCATGGGGGACGGAGGAGGGGCCAGCCAACATCTGGGCACCTTGGGTGTCACTGCCATGGAAGGGACCGAGTCCACCTGGCACCCTTGATCTGGGATAACACCAACCAGCAGCCTGTCCTGGGTGGCTAGGACCCCTGCCAGGCCTGCTGGGACCCCCTAGCCACCCGCAGTGTGGGGCCCTCTACCCCTCCAGGAACCTGAGCACGTGAGCGTGGCAGGGCACCCTGGCCACACTCTGGGTCAGCTCTCACCTTGAGCTTCCTCCGAGCGTTGAATTTTTTCAGGCACTCCACGGTCTCCTGCCTGTGCATCATGGAGGCCACAGTGGAGCGTTGCTGTGGGGAGGGAGCAAGGGAGGGCGTCACTGCAAGGAGCCCTGAGGATCAGGGCTTTGTCCCCAAGGGGGGGCTCAAAAGAGGGGAGGTCAGGAGAGGCTCAGGGCAGCGGCACCCCTGGGGCTCTCGTGCAGCCGGAGGCCACCTGTCCCCAATGCCTGCCTAATCTCCCAGTCCATCGCCTCCTATGGCCGTCCACTCCACCTGTCCCCACCACCAGCTGGCCCTCACCCTCCTTGCCACTCCATCCCTTCACATGCTAGATGGCGCCTCCTCTTCTCATGGAGCTCCTGTGCTCCTAGGGCCTGAGGCCTTTAAATCATCAGCACGTCCCAAGCCACATAGCTCTCAGGAGACCACAGGACCAACCCACTGGATTCGAGGAGAGGGCCCAAGGTCAACCTGCTAGGGGGTGGTCCAGGGCTGGTGCGACTTACGCAGACCCACGGGTGCTTCAGCGCCTCGTGTGCCGTGATGCGCTTGGCGGGGTTGATGGTCAACATCTGGTTGATGAGGTTTTTGGCTTCGGGAGTGACTGTGTCCCACTCAGGGGACGGGAACTAGGAAGGAAAACCAGGCACAGGGGAGCCTGAAGCCCCCTCCCCAGACAGGAGACAGAATTCTCCAAAGGGTCCCAACTGAAAACAGGGGTGTCACCCCACACCCTGCCTCTGCCAGCCGGCCTCCCCCAGATGGGGAGGGATCGGGGGCCCTGGCACTCACGTCGTAGGCCCCAGCCTTGATCTGCTGGTACAGCTTGTGCTGGTCCTCGTCCCAGAAGGGTGGGTAGCCCACGAGCAGGATGTACAGGATCACCCCTGGGGAGAGCCAAGAGCCCGGGGCCTCACCCTGCTGCCCTCGCTGCCCATGCCCAGCAGCCCAGCAGCCCAGCAGAGCCCGCCAGTGCAGACACACACCAGTCACATGCTGCCACGGGTGTCTGGCGTGTGACCCCGGCATGGGAATCAGATGCCCAGCCCTGGTACTTAACAGCTACAGGACCCTCAGCTAGTTTCTCAGCATTGGCTAGGGTGGGGGTTGCTGCCCAAAGCCAGCAAGTCCCATGAGGACACGGGGGTCCTCAAGCGCCCCCTCCTCTCCATCCCCACAGCCAGCGTCAATCGGTGGCCCTCTTTGGAGACCCTCATGTTTGCAGAATGGCATAAACACCTCCTCTGTCCCCCGACCCTACTTTACAGGGGAGGCCCGAGAACAGCCCCCTCCACTGCACTGACTGTCGGGGAGACACCCCTGGCAAGGAGGCAGCCCTACCAGGGTGGTCCACACAGCCCCCGCCCTCTAGCACCCATCCACCATCCGGGCACTTGCTGCCCCTTCTCCAGACTGCTCTGCTGAGTGCAAGGTGGGCAATGGGGTGGCAGGCTTCTCAGCAACAGCCAGGGTTGTGTTAGTAATTCTGGTTTGGGTGGGGAGGGTGCTCCCAGCTGGGGGCAGCCAGGTGTGGGTCTGGTGTGGTGCTTGTGGGTGCAGCCCCACCTCGCCCAGCACACCAGCCTCACCGCACGCCCAGATGTCCACCGGCTTGCCGTACGCCTCCTTGCGCAGGACCTCTGGAGACAGGTAGCCCGGCGTGCCAGCGAACCCTAGCACGAGGGGAAAGGGTGGTGTGAAGGACCACAGGGGCGGCCAACACCCCCGCCCTGTCCCCTGGCCAGCTAGCCTGCCAGGTACTCACCAAACCACGCCTGCTGGTCCCCTTGCACCTCGATGGCCAGGCCAAAGTCCGCCAGCTTCACTGCAGCCCCTTTGCACTTGCTGGCCAGGAGCAGGTTCTCGGGCTGTGGGGAAGGTGAGCAGCCCAAGGGTGTGGAGTTTACACCCAGGGGTGTCACCGGAGAGAGAGGGACAGAATTCCCCTTGGCAGACAGGGGTGTCCCCCCAGCATGGCTAACACCTTTGGCTTGAGCGCACCCCAGAGCCTGCACCCCACAGTCTCTGTCCCCCACTCACCAGGGGCAGGGACGTGAGCCCTAGAGCTGAGGGAAGCTGGTTCTCAAAGTGCAAGCTTGTGAACTCAGGGCACTGGGACCAAAACTGCACACCCTGGAGGCCCCAGCAGGCCATGCGGGGCCCAGACCCCCACTGTAGGGAGACTTCCCTCCCCCCACCAAGGCTGGTTGCACAGTGAGAGCGGCTGCTGGAAGGTTCAGGCACTTCCTGCAGAATGGAGACTCTCAAAGGGCAAGGAGGAACAACCAAGGCCCCCCCGCGGCCTGAGCAGAGTAGGACATCCAAGTTCCACCAGCCCTGGGCTGGCTGCTTACAGGAGGGGAGGGTCCCGTGCCGACCTCCTGCCTCGGGGAGCAGTGCCCTTGCTCATGCCGGAAGAAAGGGTATTCATCCCTGTCCCACTGGGGTGCCGAGGAGGCTGCTCCCCTATGACCGGGAGCACTTGGCCTGAAGGCCCGAGGAGTTCCCTGCGGATTGCATCCTGCAGGCTAGGCTCCTCCACCGCAGCCTGTCCCACCGGCCTCGCCACCTCCCAGAAGGCAGGGCTCAGAGCTCAAAGCCGCCGGACTTCCTCATCCCTGGCTGCCCGGGGCTCTCCCGGCCCTCAGCCCCCTCACCAGGCCACCTTCTCGACAGGAAGGTCTGCTGACACCATGCCGCCCACCTTAGTGCCACCAAGAAAGACAAATGCTGCCAACCGAACTGAGTTAACCCTGCTTGGGCACCAGGGGTGTGAGGACAAATCGTGGGGCACAGATGGAGTGTGCCAGCCCATGAGGCAGAAACCAGAGCTTCTCCAGGCCCCACACATCTGGCGGCCGAGGCTCCGTATCTCCAGGTGGCACGTGCTGGGGATACTCAGCCCCGTCTGCCCAGGGTGGCCGGGAGGCCCCTGGACACCTTGGTTTTGCCAGTGTGAGTGGGGCAGGGGGACCCTCACCTCCCCACAAGCCCCACACCAAGAAGTCTGAAATAGACACGACACTGCAAATCAACTATACTTCAAGTTTTAAAAAATTGGTTTTTAAAGAAGTCTGGAATACTATGGGCTAGGGGCTGCAGCTGGGGGCTTGACCCAGCTTCTACAGATCAGATTCCCCCCCACCCCAAGGAAATAAATCATCATTCTAGTGGTAAAGAACTCGCCTATCCGTAAAGGAGACATAAGAGACGTGGGTTCAATCCCTGGGTCGGGAAGATCCCCTGGAGGACAAAAGGGCAACCCGCTCCAGTATTCTTGCCTGCAGAGTCCCATGGACAGGGGAGCCTGGTGGGCCACAGTCCATGGGGTCACACAGTGTCGGACACAACTGAAGTGACTTAGAATACCTCTCTGGGAAGAAGGAGCTAAGGGAACCTGGTCCCTGGGAAGAGCCAGGCAAGAAGGCTCCTCCCTGGGAGGAGAGGGAGGGCACCCAGCTGGTTTGCACAGGGATGTTCCCACCCTCAGGCTCCACCCTGGCTCCTTCACAGGCACCAAGATGGCACCAAGCCCCTCTGCTCGCTCCACCCTCCACATCCTCCCTTGGCTGAGAGGAAACCCACCACAGTACTGCTTCTGGAGGTCTGTCTCGGCCAAGATGACAAAGGCCTCTCTAGAGGAGGAGGGACAGCCTGCTCCCCCCCGACACCTGGTGAGAGAAAGGAGACCAACTGGCCCTAACCCCTTTTTCTTTTTCTCAGCAAGGATTGTGTGTGCCCTCAGGCCACACCTGGGCTGGTGAGAGCATCCATCTGCACTTCGGAGCTTTGGGCTCCAGGCTTGTTATGCATCATGAGGTCCAGGATGAAGGAGGGATGCGTGTCCTTTTCCCTGCAGACCCTCCTCCCAGAGGCCCCCGAGTGAGGCCCATGCAGACAAGACACAGAGACAGAGGGGCACCCACAGGACAGGCAGTCAAGGGGGGAGCCTGGGCAGACGCATGAGAGGACAGGGGACCACACAGCACATGCAGGGTGGGAGCGGGGGCACCTGAGGGTACAGGGAGGGTCCCAGGCCTGCTCCTGGTGGGACATCCCCCCAAGAGCAGCTCCACAGCATCAGCTCACACACACACACCTCTGGGTAGCCCCAGAAAGATGTCACTCCATTCAGCCCTCGCACCCACAAGAAGGTTGGTCTCAAACACCACCAGCAGGGATGCAGGCCCAGGGGTCACCCCACCCCCTGCAAAACCAACGAGAGAAGAAACTGACCCAAACTCAGACTTGGAGAATGCTGAGTCAAAGAAAGGAGGAGAGATTGAGAGGAGGAGGAAGGGGGAGGCGGAAGGGCAGGAAGGAGGAAGGGGGAGGTGGGAAGGCTGCAGCTCCTCCTGAGGGCCCCTCCCACCACACAGAAGCCTGTGGGTGACAGCCTTTGTTTTAAATGATTTGCAATTTGCCCAGAGCTGAGCCAAGGGCCACAGAGACAGTAGAAAGGACTGGAAGTTTGAAGAGACCAAACTGGCCCCTAACCTCCTGCTCCCAAGGCATCGGCCCCACCTGCGGGTACATTCTCTGTGTCCCTCCTGCCAGGTCCAAATCTCAGCTTGAGCGCAGAAAGCGAGACCCTGCGTGGGCATGTGCTACTAGGCTGATTCTTGACACCTGTCACCTCTCAGCCCTGAAGCCTAGAGGCATTGGGAGGTATGTGTACAGACACGTGCATGCCTGCACACACACACAAACACACATGCACACACACAGTCTCACACACATGCATATGTACACATGCTCACACATACGCACGTCCATGTGTGCACACAGACCCACATTCTCACAAGCATGCACCTTCAAACACAAACACATGCACACACATACTCATATGTGCCAGCGCACATGCACACACATGCAGACACATTCTCATAGGCGCACACCTTCACGCAAAAACACACGGGAGCACACATATGCAAACTTCCCACACACACACCTGTCTTCTGGTGCACTGCCCTACCCCCGAGCCTCCCCTTAAACGCAACGTGCAGTTACAGACGACAGACACCTGGCACAGAGCGGGGGGAACTCACCTTGAGGTCCCTGTGGACGACCCCCATTTGGTGGCAGTGGAGAACCGCCTCCAGGATCTGCTGGATGCAGTGACTGCAGCAAACAGCAGGCGCATTAGTGCGGATGGCCCCTGAGGAGTGGGCGGGGTGCAGGAGAAGGGTGCTGTGTGGAAGTGGTGGGGTCTCCAGCCCAGTGGGGGCCCAGGGGAAGCAGGGAAGCAGGGTGCTGCCTGCCACACGGGAGACGAGACGCTGGCTAGGAGGGGGCCTCTGGGGCTCCCTCTTCACCCTCAAAGGTCAACACAAGGCACACCCTCCCCTCTAACCAGGCCCACAGAGGAAAGATGCCTGACCCCACTGCACTCCACCCCAGGCTCACGCTGGCCATGCCTGGCCCTGAGCTGAGTGCCCTTGGGGAGGGAGGCCAGGGCTGAATCTACCCCCAGCAAGGCAGGCTGGAGACCCAGACAACGCAAGGGGAGGGCAGAGGTGAAAAGGCAAGGGAGAGAAGGCAGGCCAGTGCCACAGTGCGGGGGTGATGCCCTGGGCACCAGTGCCCCTCTGTTCTGAGGTTGTGCTAACACTGCAGTCACCAGCACACGTGTGTGAGAGCTGGCGTCATTTCATTAAAATAAACTTCACGTCCACGCTGGCTGCCGTGTGAGACAGCTCAGCTCCATAGCAGCACTGGGGCTGCTGGGGGCAGCCTGGCACTATTCAGGGCCCCGAGCCAGGGGCTTCCTTCCAGATTAGGGAGAAGTCCCAAGCCTTCTGGGGCATCCCTGGTTGGAGAGAAAGGTCCAGGCTCCCCCCAGGAACCTCCCACACCTGGGGTTCAGCAATGGCCCTAGATATCAGATCCAAGGGCCTCCAGGCCGAATGCCCCAGCCCCAGGGACCTGCACCTGCCTCCTCTAGGTGGTTGGGAAGTGTCCAGCTGGCCCCAGAGGCAGGCACAGACCCCTGGGGTTCCACAGCACCCCTCGAGCATTACCAGCCACCAGAGACAGGCGTGCCACAGGCTGCCATAGCCCATCCCTGGGGTCTTGGCCCCAGCCCCTCTGGTGGGGGCAAGGGAGGCACAGGCGGGATTGCTCCTGCCACAGCTAGACCAGGGAGGTGACTGAAGATCAGCTGGAGGGATGGCCTTTGTTTTCCTTGAGCAAACTCAAGAGAAGGGACAAGAAACCAGGAGAAGGGATAAGAAACCAGCCCATGATCTCAAACAGCTCTGACCACAGAGCAGGTGGTCTCCACCTGCTAGAAAAGTAACCTGAGTGTCCACCCTCAAACCTAGACCTCAGAGTCCTAGTGATGATGGATTGTCTGTGGTTTATGGGGTCAGAAGGAGCTAGGCCCAAACCTGTGGGTAACAGTCCCCCAGCAGCCCCTCCCCTCAGATGCCTCTAAGGGCTGGAAACCCCACCCCAACCCCAAGCCCTGAGCTCTCCTGTCCCACCTGCTCCCAGGGTCTCCCTCCCGGCTTCTGTCCCTCCCACCACGCTCTCATCTGCCAGCCTTGGTCTTTTTTGGTCATCCACCCTCATCTCTGTATCCCCAGCTCCACATCCAGCCACTACCAGCCCTCCTGAGACTGTAGACACGGGCTCAGCCCCTCCAGGCTGCCCCATCAGCCTGGGGCAGCCTGCAGGTTCATCCAGGGGCCTCTTTCCTCGTGGGCAGAGCTCAGCCGTGAGGTCTGGGGAGCTCCTCTGAGGTCAGGACAGGCCACTGGGTGGAGACAGAGGCCACAGGAAGCCCCAGCGCTTGCAGTTGAGGCCAGTGAGCCGGGGCCCTGGGGCAGGGGGTGCTGGCTTTCCCAGTTCCTGGGAATCTGAGCCCTGGGGAGCCGTGCTGCGGCATCAACGCATCCTCCTGGAGCTCAGCCCTGAGTCCCTGGACCACCTGCTCACTGCAGCACCCCACCCCACCCAGGGGTTCAGGGACCCTCAGGTCGACCAGCCCCTGCCTGTGCTGCTATGGCCAGACCCTGGTTCTGCCCCTGAGGGTGTCCACCTGAGCGGTGCTCCCTGCCATCCATGTGGAGCCCCAAGCCTTCCTCCACACCATCAGCAGTCCTCACAGCCACAGGCTGGAGTTCCCCGGCCACTGGCCACTCCCCGAAAGCCCTGGATTGACCTGGCTCCAACCTCAGGCCTGCTGAGACCCCTGCAAGTCTTGATGTTAGCTTTGGATCAATCCCATCTTCTTTCTTCACCCTCAAGACCTTGCCTCTGCTCTCAACCTCCGGACGCTCTCTAGACCTTCCTCCGTATGGAGCGAGCTCGGGGCTCCCACGTCATCCCCCCTGCAGCCACGTGGCAACCCTGCGCTCTGGATGGTGTGCATCTCGGCACTGGACTGTGGTCTCCGTAACCGCAGAGGCACGTTAGTTCTCTTCTCTCATTGTGTCCTCAGCCTTGCAGGAAGGTTTCTTGGACCCAGGAGGCACCGGCCACAGCACCAACTGATACATCGGCTCAGATATGGGTGGGCAGTGCTCTCTGTTCTGTTCCGCGTCCCCTCCTAAGGATTCAGGGCTCCAAACTCGTGCCAGGATGGGGTGACTACACCTGCTGAGCCAGCACCAGTCTGGATCTCTCTCCGGGCACCCCGGGACTCAGCCCGGCTGCTGAAATCAAGCCCTTCAGTTCTGACAGCCCTGTCCACCCATCCCGCGAGCCCCACCCCAGAGAAAACTGTGTGGGTATGCCCCTTCTCACAGCCCATGTGGCAGCGCCAGCCTGTCTCCCAAGCCTGTTCTTCACAGCATCTCTGGGACCGACGGGCAAGTGGCCTCTACAGCCAGCAGGTAGACAGGACTCTCATATGCCTGGAGAGCAGCCCATTCCGGGCAGTCCACCCTCCAGGGACCACTAGAGACTGCCCCTGGCGCCCTTCTCAGCCTGCTCCCACCTTGGCCTCCAGTCTGAGACCAGGGCCTTGGGGAACATGAGACTGACTGGCCCGTCAGGAGGTCCCTTCTGCCTTGCATTTACATTATACCATCTTCCTCATGAGGACTCCTTTCAAACGAAACAGTTTAGAAAGTCACTTTGTGGTCAGAATTGCTCCCCAGCACCTGGAATGATTCTGGACATTATTCTCCTGGTTCCAGGCTCTGCTGTTACCTGGGATGGAATTCTTGCCCTCCCTTCCTCTTCCTCCTCCCTCTCCCACTTTCCTCCCCCTTCCTCCCCCAGGCTCAGCCAGCATTCTTACACACACACACCCCAACCACTTCTCATGAACCATACTGTTTTCAGGGTTTTTTAAAAATGGATTTGAACTTTGATTTCCCAGGTTTGAAAAAAAGACCCCTCATTTTCCCCACAAACTCCAAAATAAAGATTCCACTTTCTCTTCAAAGGAGTCTCCAGCCTTCTTGGTTAGAAAAGCATTCCGAAAAGCAACTCCTGCCTTGTGTCCTCTTCCTCTAGAGACATGACTCTTCAGGAATTCATCAGATGCTCAGCTCTGAGCAGCACAGCCCCAGACAGGGCCCTGGAAGGGGCTGGGGGCCCTAGATGGGGGCCAGACTGCACTGTGGTTAGGGAGGTGCCCACCACACAGCCAGGTGTCTAGGGCTCCACTTTCAACACAGCCCAAATCCCTTTCAGAGGAGGTTCCCCAGGGAAACACCCTCCCAGAGTGGGAGAAAGCCGTTACCCCTCCTTTCTGCCAGAGCTCCTGGTGATGCCCGTGGGTGACCCACCCACATGGGCATCCACATCACTCTCTCAGACCCTCCTGCCTATAAGCTGAGCACCAACACAAAGGTCAAACACACAGTCCCAGGGGCCAGGATTCCCGGCAAAAACGACAGCCAGACATATGGGTTTAATGAGTGGGGCTGGCTAGGAGGGATCCCCAAGAGCAGCTGCCTCTCACCCTCTTCCTCATAGTCTGGCTACCACAAGGTGGAGCCTAGGAAACTGAACATTTGTTGCGGGGGGCCCAAACTCCAGAGGAGCCTCCACAACAGAGGCCCAGGGAGGAAGATCCAGATCCCTGCCACCTGGACAGGCAGGAGGGAGCCACAAAATTGGAGGGGTGGGGAGGGGCGGAAGTGGGGCACTGGAGTAGATGAGGCCAGGAGGTGAGAGTGGGCAAGGATGGAGATCCAAGGACAAGGTGTCGGGGGGTTGGGGGACATGGAGTGCAGTGGTAGAGGTGGGCATGGGAGCCTCCCAGTCAAAAGCAAGGCTCCACTGGGGGGTCACATCCCCTCTCCAGCAAGACCGTCCCCAGTAGAGTGCAGGAAGGTGCCAGGCCCCAGGCCGTGCTCCATGGTGGGCACTGAGGACCAAGGAGCCCTGGTAGGATGCTCCAGGAGGGGGAAAAGAGAATAGCTAAGGTAAGCCCTCCCACACCCCCGAGGCAACTGGGGGGCACCGGAGGCAGAACCGGAAGGCAGCCCTCCTCGTCAGGGTTCTGCCCCAAGCCGTTCCCAGGCTGTCATGAGAAGTGAACACCCTTCTTCAAGGAGCCTCTGGAAAGCAGCCAGTGCCCTTGTATCCTCGGAGCCAGAGCCCTGACCAGCCGCCCCACTCCACCACAGACCCCAACATCCCACCCAGTGCCTACCAAGGCCCCTGGCCTCCTGCTGCCCAGGTGGGGGCCTGGTGACACCAGAACCCACTCCCACCCTCTCAAGGGGGCTCAGGCTGTCACTGACAGGCAAGGTTGTCTGGGGGTGCAGAAGCCAGTCACAAATAGCTACTTGTTAAAATAATGTTGATTAGAAAGGGAATACATATTCATTAAAGTTCTAGCAGCCTTGCTGCAGACAGCATGTCTGAAAATGTCAGTCCTTTTCAACTCCCCGTGAGGGCTGATAAAGTCCCTTCACCCCCACCCCCACCTCAGGCCCTGGCTTCTTGCTCACTGCCCCCCAAGGAGCCCAGAAAGGAGGGCCAGTGGGCACCTTTCCCACCAGCCCAGGTCCCCATGGCCTTCCCTTTCTGCCTCCAAGGTAGCCCTGGGAGGATGTCACAGAAAGGGGTTCCTGGCCTGTCTTGGGCAAAAGCATTTGGAAACCATGAGTCTCCACAGGGAAGGCCTTGGTCAGACATCCTAGAGGGGCAAGAGGAGGCTCACTACCACTCTCTGTCCGCTCTCCCCCTACCAGCCACCCCAAGGAGAGCCCCTCTGTGGGCCAGTTCCCACCCTGGGGCAGGCTTGGGCCCTCCCTGACTTGGGACACACGAGCTGCCCACCCCCACCCTGACCCTAGGACCTCGCCAGAGGGCTCCGAGCAGGGCTTTCACCCAGCTGACCTTCTTCCTGGACCATGTCAGAGACAAAGTGCACGAGAGAAGATGGGGGCCAGAGGAGGAGAAGCAAGGCTTAGGGAGGGAGGGCCGGGCAGGAGAAGAGGGGCAGGGAGCGCACGAGGGCTCTACACCCACCTGGCGTCCGCCTCACTGTAGTACTCTCTCGCCACAATGTCCTCAAAGAGCTCCCCACCAGTGACCCTGTGAGAAGAGCAGAGAGGGCCCCTCCATCACCATCACCATCTCCACCCCGTGCTCGTCATCACCACCACCATCTCCACCACCCTCACCTCCAAACCCCCAGCACCACCAGCACTTCCATCTCCAGAGTACTCAGGACTGACACTCCCCTCTCCATGACACTGGTCTCTTAAGCTCAGAAAACTGAGCTTCAATGATCTCAGAGTGGGCAGCCCAGCGGGAGTCTGTTCTAGGCCTCTGCACTGTTACCCAGGCTTTGTGACTAACTCCAGGCCTGAGAAAAACTGGCTGACCTTCCTCGAACCCCCCAAGGCCAGCGATGCGGCCCCCACACAGGGTGGAGGGGCCCGAAGAGGCAGTGCCTGGATGTGGCCTCCCCGGTGGGTGAGGTCATGAGGCGTTCAAAGTCCCATCTCCAGAAAGAGAGTAGGATCTCCATCCACACACTCTCGCCGGTTGTCCCCTGCCCTGGGAGCAGCCTTCAGGTCCTAAGGTCAGGATGGACCCCCCTGCCTAGGCCAGAAGCCACTGCCTGGAGGGCCTCAGGGAACCCAGCAGGGATCCCAGCCACTCAGGATCCCCTGGCTGAGAATGTGGGTGTGGACAGCAAGGTGAAAATCAGGAGCCGAGTTTGGATGCACAGGGGAGCAGGAAAGCTCAATCCCTGGGTCTGTCTGAGCCCCTCATCCCACTTGGCCAGCTACAAGTCCACCAGAAGGTCCCTCTAAAGCTTTTCTACCCATACGAGGTCTAGAGTCTCCCTCTCGTGTCCTGTGGGGACACCAAGGGACATTCTTTCTGCAAACACACCCTCCTTCCACACTCCCTCCAGCTGTGCTAGCCCCACATGCTGGGATCTCCCCACTTGCATCTCAGTTCCCATTCGTTCTTGGGAGTTGGGGCTTGGGTTGGCCTTGTTTTATGCCCAGCACTCAGGGCCAGGCTGGTCCACGGCGACCACAGGCATGGGCACTGCTGAACAGTGGCCCAGGTGTGGGCAGGCTCTCTCTTAGAGAAACACAAAACGGAGGATGATGCAGTGAGTGTTAGGATGCCCCTGCTGGAGGCTAGATGCTGGCCCTCAAATCCTGTTGGAAGCCAACTACCCCAGTAGTGAGGAATTTTTAGGGTTCCACTTTGCCATTGGAGGAGACTAAAGCTCAGACCCTGATGATGGAAAGATTGAAGGCAAAAGGAGAAGGGGACGGCAGAGGATGAGATGGTTAGGTAGCAGCATCTACTCAACAGACAGGTATTTGAGCAAACTCTGGGAGACAGTGGAGGACAGAGGAGGGTGGCGTGCTGCAGTTCATGGGGTTGCAAAGAGTAGGACACAACTAAGTGACTGAACAACAACAAAGCTCAGAGCAGGTGACTGTCCAAGGAGCAGAACCTTGTGTGTCCGTGTGTGCTTGTGTGTCCCTGTGCACATGTATGTGTGTGGAGCAGGAGGATGGAGAACTAGGTCCAGCCCAGAAGAAGAGGACTCGCTGTTTATTTTTCTGCACCCACAATTCACAGGTCAGGATCTGCAGGCCCCGAGTCCAAGCACAGGACAGAGAGGAAAAGGCCACAGGTACTGACCAGGGCTGCAATAGGGCGCAGGGAGCCCCCCAGCCCAGTAGGTCCTGCCCTGAGCTGGAGCCAAGACCTCTGGGTCCCCACATCCACAGGAGGCTCCAGCTGTGCTGACGGGCATCAGGGGCCTTGTGGTCCAGGGTTGCAGGGCTGGGAGTTGGTTGCGGGGGGTGGGGGGCTGCCATCTCAAGCTGGCCAGGAAGGGCATGGTCTGGAAACCAGCATTCTCCCTTTCCTCAGATCCCAGCCACTCAGCATGGCCAATTCTGGGCTGTAGCCACAGCCTCTGGGGGAGCCACTTCCTCTGTCCCCAGGCCTGGTCCCCAAGGCCACATGACATTCTGAGGCATAGAGAGTGGGGAAATCTGTCAGTCCCCGAATCCACAGAGCCCCCCAAGTTGCCTAGGTCCAGGGGCTTCCTGAAGGTGATGCCAACTCAAGCCAGACACTTCTCCCCAGTTCTGGGGCCACAGAGTCCCAGAGGGTCCACAGTGCGGGACAGGAAGGCTGCGTGGGGCTGGGGATGGGGTGGCAGGGCCTGGCAGCATCTCCATGCCTCCACGCCTCCCCTCTTCCTCCACAGCCCCCCACTCTGTGCAGGCCCTCCTGCCCCTACAAAACAACTGCCTGAGGCCTAGCGGTGTCGTGGATGCCCCAGAGAGGCAGCTTCAACAGGCCTGAGGGCCACAGTGGTTTGGGGGGAGGATGTGCAAAGCCCAGGGCCTTCCTCCTCCCACCTGCTCCAAACACACCCACCCGTTTCCTCCCACCAGCCTCCCTCAGAGCCTTTCCCACACCTGCCTGTTGCTTGAGCCAGGAGAGTCAAGGTGCTCCCACACTCGTGCATGCACTTGCATGGGTGTGCATACATGTACACACATGCACACCTGCACACACATCATTCTCTCCCCTTTGTCTGCTCCTGAATCCCACACACTATCCTGTCTGCCACCAGGGGCCTGGACATGGCCATCCTCCAGCCTGGGGCCTCTATTTCCTGGAAAAAAGCTGGTGGAACTTTTGGGTCTGGGAACCCACGGGGGTAACAGCAAAGGGTCCATGAAACAGAACCTTCAGGGCACAGCCTTGGCCCAGCACAGGCAGTTGTATCACAGGTCAGCCTGGGCACCTGGCTGGTGTCTCGAAGTGGTGTCTTTTGGGACACAGGGGACTGTCAGGGACAGTTCCAGCATCTCCTGACCAGAGGACCCCAAGTAGGCTAGAGGTTCATTCCTCAGGCCTCCACACCCCATGGCCGAAGCATCTGTCATTTGAGGGAGGAGGTCCCTTCGGAGACACATCTTGTCCCCATGGCCAGGGCCCCCAGGCTGGGGTTCCCAGAGGCCACACGGAGCCACCCCAAACTACAACCTCTGGCCACCGCAGGGTCCCGAGTCATGCTGACTCAGGACAGCTAGATAGAGCCGCGCTCAACCGGAGCTGTCGGGGAGCGAGGTGATGAGATCACTGCTTCTAAATCCAGCAGGAAGTGAGAGGAGGCAGGGGCCTCAGACGCTGTCATTCAGCATGGCTCACACACACATGTATGCACATATACATCCATGTACACACTGAACGAATCACACGTCCATTATCTACATCCACCCCCACAAATCACACAGGCAAATGTGCACACACGTGCATGTATGACTTGTGAGAGTGGATATATATGCACATACACACCCCACAGATCACAAGCGTGTACACACACATGCACGCACACACACAAGCCACATGTATGTGCACACATGCATCTGTGGACACGCGTGCAAACAGGTACATTCCCCCACAAATCATCTGCACACTCACACTTTAGGCAATCATACACACACTCTTACATGCTGACGCCAACATACACCCATGCACACATGTGTATGTTCATACCCCACATGTCCACACCAACTCACACACACATTCACACATACCACAAATCACACATGTACATGTGTTCATACAATCACACACTCATGCACACACTGAAACCCACTCGTGCACATGCCCCCACAGATCACACCCACAGACGCCTGCTCATCACCAGATATGAATGCGCACACACAATCACAAACACACAGGCAGTCTTATGCACCCAAGCATCATGCCAGCCCGTGGGCCCCAGTGCAGCAGTGATGAGGACACCAAGGAAGGGAACAGAAGACCAAGGGCCAGACCATCCCTCCGGGACCCTTCCCTCCCGCCTTCCCCTGCTTGGCCTGCAGCACACCCTGTTCTGAGTAGTCGGGAAGGGGCCCAGCTGGGCAATCCCATCCCTGGGGGATTCCATACACCAATGCAAAGCCGACAAACCAACGAGGTGAGCTGGTGGGTGAGGTGACCCAGGAGTCGGGGGCTGTCTGCCAGGGCTACGAGGGGCCCAGCCCAGGCCCAGTGCTGGCAGCAGACGAGAGCCCATGTCCCTGGGCTCCGGCACTTACAGATCGAAGACCAGGTAGTGGAAACCTTCCTCGGAGATGCTGTCATGGAGGCGCACTGTGGGAACAGGAGAGGTCATGAGCAGGGGTAACAGCCTGGGACCCACCCATGCTGCCCAGACACTCACAGGCCCACAACCAGCAGCACAAACCCTCCAGGGAGGGCCCACCACACCACGGGCCTGTGGCTTCCCACAGTTCGGGCTGGGGAAGGCCCGGGTGGGCACTGCAGGCAGAGTCTGAGGGGTAAGCCGTGGGCCCTTCAGGCCAACTGGCCCCAAGCCAGCATCCAAGGGCCTTGAGGGTCTGGTCTTTCCTTTCTTTTCCTTTCTTTTGCAGAAGGGAGACTCAGTCCCCTCTCAATCCCTGACCAGGTCCCCTGCTCCCAAATGCAGCAGAGAGCCGCAGGAGGGGGCGGGGTGGGGACGAAGGCCCACACTGCCAGGATTGGAAGGGAGCTGCTGAGGGACATGGGAGAGGAGGGCGGAAGGCTCCACCACCAACCTAGCAGGACAGGCTGAGGTGGCAGGGCCCCCCGGGGGAGGGCCACCTGCCCAGGGCCCAGTATGGCATCACTGCCGAAGAGTCAGACCCTAACTCCCCACCCCAGACCCTGCAGGTTCCGCAGGACGGCACCACGGCCATGCACGCCCTCTGCTTTAGCTTGTTTTCTCCGTCTCCTGAGCCTGATCAAGGCCTGGCCAGAGCCGTGCTGGTTAGGAGCTGACGAGGGAACGAATGAGGGGATGAATGAGTGATCAGCAAGGAAGATTTCAGCACCAAGAACACAACTCCAAGGCCTCCTGTTCCCTGAGCTGGAGATACGCCCGGCACTAAATGGCAGGTATTTCTAGGGAATTCTGGACACTTCCCACCAGGTGATAGATCCTGCCCTCTGTATCAGAAACCTACACCGTGCCCATCAGTAACCATCCCAGTCATCCTGAGAGACTACAGATGCAGCAGCTGGCTCACAGAGAGGCAGCGACTGGCTGAGGCCACACGGTTCACACAACGCTGAGCAGCGTGTGGACAGAGCTTCGCTTGGCCCCTCTGCTCCCCGGGCTCCCTGCAGTCTTGCTCTCCGCCACGATGGACAGGGCTGCGGGAGCTGGAAGAGTGAAGAGCAGGCTTCTCCCAGGTCCCACAGGTCTCTTCCTCATGCCCTCGAAACCGCTCTGGTTTCTAGCTGGCTGTCGGCATCCTTTCTCCTCCAGCTCTGGACTTCCTAAGGGCCGGCCAGCAGGGTTCTCACATCAGGAACTCAAATCTGGCTACAAAGGCCTCACTCCCAGCAGTCAGGGCACCTGGTCACTAAGGACAAAGTGCATGGGCGGCTCCAGGGGGCACTTCATCTCACACCCTGCTTCTCTCACCATCTCTCCCACCCACTGCTCACTCTGGATCTCTCTTTTCAAGGGGCCAGTATCCAGCTTCATCCAACCCAGGTCCCGGGGCCAATGCCTGGCACCCTCTCGTTCCCATCTAGACCTCAACTCCACCAGGTGGATCTGCACTTTCCTAACATACAACAGACCGCCGGCTCACTGCATCCTCCTCCAGGACTCTCCTGCAAAATCACTGAGTGAAACTCTCCCCACGCTGACTGCTTTCTGGTGAGGGCCCAGCAGGTTGGCCCCTCTGAGCAACCTCCCCTGCCCCCAGCCGCTTCCCCTGGAACTCCAAGCAACGAGAGGCCCAGGGTGGAAGGGGGAAGGGAGTGGAAGGGTCTGCCTCTACCACCCTGCCAGGCCTGCAGACAGCACCTCCAGGGGGACACTCCTGGGGGGACCTTTTTCTCTTCCCATGCAGGGGAATCCTCCTTCCCCAGGGGAGTCCAGGGGTCCATAAATCTGGGGTCCTGATGACCTTCCCCTCCCCCCGCCATGTGGAGGCCACCCCTGCCCTCAGGCCCTACCCCCTCGGAGCAGGTGAGAGGGGGCTGGCAGGACCCTCAGCCTGAAAGTCAAGGCCACATGCACACACTCTCCCCTTTTTTTTCCACTTAAACATCTTTAACATTTAAAAAATAGTTATGTGCTACTTTAATGGTTTAGAAGTACACCCACCTAGCACAACAGACCTGTGATTTCACAGACGGGGCTAAGTAAAAAAGGGAATTGTCACAGAATCTATTTAAGTAAAAACAGTAAGTAAATAACACTGCGAGTGACATATAGTGGCTGCAACTAGAGTCCAGGTAGTTCCTGAGAGTCCAGCCTGGGAGCAAGGGGTTGGGGGACACCAACAGCCACAGGGGGTGTTAGGAGCCCCAGGACAAGCTTCCCACTGTGAGGCTTGCTCCTCCAGGGGCCACATGGAGTCTCAGGCCAGGGGGCTCTCAGTGGGGGTGGTCCTTCTGCCCCTCCCAAGCTGCCCCTCGAACCCCTCCATGGACTGCAGTACTGCTATGGAAGGAAGGACCCCAGGACCTATCATACGATCAGCTTTGGGAGGGAAGGGCTGTGGATGGCGGCATGGGCCCTGAGCTGTCAGAGACTGGAGATCTTTTACCCTCCACTCCTGCACTGGCCGCCTCATCTTGGCAGGAAGTCCTCCCAGGGCCATCGTCTCCCTGGTGCCCATCTGCCCAGCTCCTAGATGGACTACCCTGCAAGGGAGGGCAGTTCCAGCCCTGGAAACCAGGAAGTGGGAATTTGCCATCCATGGCCCAGGAGAGAGGGGATCAGTGTGCAGAGGGGAGGCTGGAAGGAGGCTGGGGAGGCGGAGGGCTGCCCTCCTCAGAGTCAAGGCTGATGGCTCTACTCACTCCTGACGGGGCCCATTTTAAAAGGCTGTAGATGGTTCTGCCTACCATGGGCTCTGTTTAATCTGTCACCCACAGCTCCAGGGGCAGGGAGGGAAGCTTGGGACACGCTCACCTGCTGAGCAGCAACCTCTCAGGGTGGCCACGGCCCACCACTGAGGTGAGAGTGGAGAAAGCCTTGCCCTTGGCTAAGTCTCCACTCCAGGCACCCTCCAGCAATGGGAAATATGCACTGAATAGGAATTCCAGAGACCTCAGGTGGAGGGAGCCAACCTCCTGGATGGTCGGGTGCAACACGGACATGTGTGTGGAGGGCATAACCCACACTGAGGCCCTGGAGCTCACGTCCATCCTGGATACCCTGGCCTGCTTCCTGGGGACCCACATGGTGCAGTGGGGCTGCCCAGTCCCCACAGTGTACCCACACAGGGCACTGCCAAGGCAGCCCACACCTGTCTCCTCTGCTCAGGTGCCCGCTTGTCTCTGAACAGAAACTAAAGCCCCGAGAGTGGTGGTGGGGCTCTGCCTGTGGGCTGCTCCCTGGGGGCCCAACTCTGGGTACCTGCTCCTGACTGGACAGCCCAGCCAGCAGCCAGGAGACACTGTGTGCTACCGTGTTGGTTATGAGAGCCATTCCCATCCTCTGATGAGACCTTTAAGAGGAGAGCTGAGCTCCTTCAAACAAACAGAAAAAGACAAGGTGACGGCATCACCCTTCCAGACCAAACCATTAAAAGGCATGGTGCTTCTTCCAGAAGTTAAACACAGAAGCACCACACGGTCTAGCCATTTCACTGCGAGATTTACCCCCAGAGGACAGAAAGCAGAGATCCAGAAAGACGCTTGTACACCCATGTTCATGGCATCATTAGTCACATTAGCCAATAGGCAGAAAAGGCCGAGTGTCCACTGATGGATGAATGGATAAACACAATGTGAAACATGCACACAGTGGAATATTATTCAGCTTTAAAAAGGAGGGAAACTCTGACACCTGCTCCGACAAGGATGAGGCCTGAGGACATCAGGCTGAGTGAAATAAGCCGGTCCCCGAAAGACAAACACGGTATGGTCCATTGATGAGGTTCCTAGGGTGTCAAATTCAGAGAAGACAGAATGGTGGGTGGTGGGGCCTGGGGGTGCGGGTGGCGGTCAGTGTTAACAGATGCAGAGTCTTCACTGGCGATGATGGAAAAAGTTTTGAGTACAGATTAAGGGCGGTGGTTACGTAACATGTGAATGTACTTAACGCCACAGAACTGTACACTTAAAAACAGTTAAACTGATAAATACTGTTCTGTACACTTTGACACAATCGGGAGGGCACGGCCTTCCTTGTTCTCCTTCCCTCCCCATCTCTGTCTCAGTCTATCTCTTTTCCTTTCTTTCTCCATCTCTCTGTGTCTCTGTTTCCCTTTGGCTCTGTCTCTGCTTTTCTCTTTCTTTCTGTGTGTCTCTCTCACTTTCTGTCACCCTCTCTGTCTCTGTCTGTCTCTGGAGCCTTGAGCATGGCTGGCTCGGAGCCAGGCCACCTGCCCAGCTGCCCCAGGCCCCCAGACTCAAGAGAATCCTATCCTGCTGCTGCTGTCTTAAACATCAGAATAAGTATTGAACAAAAGCACTGATCCCATAAAATGTGCGGCAGCCTCAATCACTCAGCTGAACTGCTCTTGAATCCACAGAAACAGAGAAAGTCAGTGCCTGTTGGTTGAGTTTTGGGGTGATTTGTTGTGAAGCCTGGATCACTGACACACGCGTGAAACACGCCCAGTCCACGAACAAGAAGACTGGGGCTCAGAGCAGTTCAGTGATTGCTTCGGCTTCTCTGGGGGGAAGGCGGGGCCTGAATCCAGGTCTCTGAGCTCCAAACCTCTGAACACCGCCTCGGAAACGAGGGCCCTCACACCTTATGCCCTGCTTCCCAGGGGAGCCCTCTTGGCTCTTCCCAGGGTCCCTCCAGGCCCTCCCTTCGGCTGAGGCCCTGGTCCGGGAGTGGCCTGGACACAGCTGCTCAGCACAGCCTGGCGTCCCTTGAAACGGAGTCCTAGGCACCATCCCGGTGCACCTGAGTCAAACATGGTTGAGAGGGCCCAGGAGTCCACCCTGACAAGTTCCCTGGGTGCCTCTGAGGCCACAGGCCCACCGTCCCCTCTGTGTCACCTGGCTACCTCCCAGTGTGGGCAAGGTCTGGGTCCTGGGCTCCTCAGAAGTCCCTATAGGGATAAGTGAAGAAGGACAGGCAGCTGTGCTATGGGGTCAAGGGGCCCCTCACAGCTGAGGCGGGTGGGCAGAGGCTGACAGCCCCCAGGAAATATGCACCGACTTCCGGGGTCTGGGGTCCCAGCAGCTCCTGTGACTGTGTCTGGGCTGAGTCCATACTCAGTCAGGAGGTTGCAGAAAGAAGGGACCTACCACAGGCAGGGCAGCACACTCCCTGAGGCCTACACGTGGGCTCCGGGGACTCCGCGGGCCCCCAGGGCAGCTGATCCCCATCCCAGATGGAAGTTCCAAGAGCCCTGGGCTGGAGGAGAGCAGAGGTCCTCCAGAATCAGACATCGGTCCTCAGACCTCAGACCTCAGAGCTCAGGCTGAGGCTGGGCTGAGTGTGGTCTTTGACTGGGCTTTGGTTTCCAAACTTTTTTCTCTGTAATCAGGTCATCACAATGCTTTTCTGAACCGCCAGAATGTTAGGCTCCTGTGTGTTACCACCAGAATCTTAGCATAGAGTTACAAAGTGGTGGGCAAGGACCCCTCCAGAAGGAACCCGGCCTTGACCTCCCCTAGGGGCCTGCCCCAAAGTCTGTGCAGGAATCCCTCTGGGTCAAAAAGAGGAGATGTTTCCAGGGGTCTGAGGGTGGGACACTTCAATGGAGAAGGAAAGGGACGCGTTCAAGGTCCTCCTGCTGTCTGTAATGGGAGAGCTGGGACCCCCTCCCCACCTCCCACCCCGCCTCGGGCCGCTCACCAATGTTGGAATGCTTCAGGAGACGGCAGATTCGAGCTTCTCTCTCCAGCTTCTGGTGATCTGGGGAGAGAAAGGGATACAGCGTCACCCTGTGACCCTGCAGCCAGTGGCGCCCTGGAGCCCCTCGACGGCATGCTGGACGGGTGGCCAACCACAAGACTCACAGCGGGGGACGTAGCCGACACTTCCTGCCATGTCTACCTGGCTGACCACCACCTGCCCCAGGGACACGCCAGGTTGTGCCCCCTACCCACGCCCAGACCCTCAGCTGGCAGCGCTGGTGCTGGAAGAGGCTGCCCAGGGCCTGGAGCGAGAGGCCCGTGAGAGGCATGGTTGGTGCTCACTCGGGGCCAAAAGTTTCCCCCACGTGATGCAGGAAGAGAAAATGCCGGCTGTCAGCAACAGAACTGACAGTACCAATTTAATCCTTTCCTTATCTGCCCTAATTCTGTTCTCTGTGGAGCTTTCTGCTGAGGCCTAGTTTGTTCATCAGAGGCAGCCGTGGGCTGGCAGAGCAGCGCTGTCGGCCGACTGGGGGTGTCCGGCCAGTGTGCGGGGTCAGCCTGGGGCCAGGCCTTCCTCTGGAGGGACATCTGGAGAAGGGATGTGTGACCTGACAAACCTGCCCCCCAATCCCACGCACCAACCCACAAAACACAGGCCTGGATGTTGACGGGTCCTGGTGTCGATGCCAGGTCAGCAGGAAGAAGAGTCAAGGCCTCAGAGGACCTTCCACAGGATCTAAATTTTTACACAGGTAAGATGAGGCTCCCTAAAATTATGTTTTGGAGAGTGCTTTTTAAATTTATGAAACAAAGTGGTCATGGATATGCAACACGATCCCCAGATTTTCAAAATGGTAGACTTTGGATAAGTCTTAAAAATTACCAAGCATTACTCAGAAAGCTTGAGAGAAATAAAAATTCCCTAAGTCATCAAAAAATAAATAAATAAAAAAGCCTCAGAAGGAAGTTGCCCCAGGCAAGACTGCTGCTGCTCCTGAAACTGCCCCTCCTCGCTCTTGCCCTGTGTGCCTCCTTCCACCCCTAGAAGCACAGAACCTCAATTCCCTGCCCCCAAGGGCTGAGCAGCTTATCAAAACCAGAAGTTTTACCTTTCAAACAAACAGAGGTGCCAGGAGGATTTTAAAAGCTGATGAGATTATAATGGCAAAAAACTGAAATAAAACAAAAACCTATTTCCACTGACCAGAGAAGGCAGAAATAAATCACACAACAGAACACACCACCCCAGTCTCCCAACATGAGGCCAAGTGGAAGAAGCCGCTGACAGAGGAAGACCCCAAACTGCACTTCATTCATTCCGAGGCCAACAAGCAGGGCACTGGCACAGATGTGTGGCCGGATGGTGAACAAAGGCAGGGGATCAGGAGGGCGGCTGCCCCAGGGTGGGATGTGACTGGAGACGGGGTGTCCAGGGCCTGGAACACCTGGCCCCACCCCTGCTTGCCCTGGGCCCTTCACAGTGAGGGCTTGAGGACAGTAATATACCAGAGAAGCCCACAGGATTGCCTGATTCACTAGGGAAGTCCGAACAGCCCCACTAGCGGGACACAGTTAATGGGCTAATCACGATATGTTCTCAGAAGCAGTAAAGCCACTGGGCAGGCCTCCTCAGACCTGCCAGCCCATCCCTGGCTCTGCTGGGAGGCAGCATGGACTGAGGGGATGGGGAAGACCCAGCCACCAAGTCTTCCTGCAGGAAGGGTGCCCCCTGGCCCACTCTATAGTTAGTTCTCCCTGGGCTGCATGATGGTGGTGGGCTGGGAGCCTCAGGACAGCCCTGAACACAGACATACCTGCAAGGTGTGTGCCCTTTCAGAGAGGGGAAAGTCATGCCTGCAGACAGAACATCTCCAGGAGATCCAGCAGGCTCTCCCTCCTCTCAGGATGGGCACTTGGCTGGCTCTGCACCCCCACCGCCGCCCTGGAAATGCTAACACCTCTCTGAGCTGCTCATCTGGCTCCCACCTGTCTTTCCAGACCCCTTGTGACTGGGAGGGCTCTGGCGAAACTACAGGGCAGCGGGTGGACCTTTGGGACAGACCCGCCCGCCTTGCCTCACTCCATCTCCATCTTGCCCTCACCTCCACACCCAATGCAGCAAACGCTCCCCATCCTGCTGAGGGATGGGTACAGCATCAGTAGACAAGATGCAGCCCAAGAGTCATCCGCCATTCAGAAGGATAAGTGGAAAACAGCTAGAGAAGAACACAGCGGTGTGGCTTCCACTTCTCCGCCTGTATGAAGCTCATGGACAGGCAGCACCAAGCATAACAGGGTGGGGGTCAGGGTACTATCTGTGAGGCTCACTCTACAGGGGAGGGGAGTGGTCCTTGCAACAGCCAAGATGGCAGCTCCCCCACAGGCAGGAGTAGGGAGGCCTGGAGGTGCAGGCTGGTGGGTTCGAGGGGTTGTTCTGCTCTTGCTTAGTGTTTTTTGTGACACTATCTGAAGACTTTTTCAAACTTTAAGCTGCAAGAATAGCACAAAGTGCTAATGGAGGGGATGGGGACTTTCTGTATAATCTCTGTTCTTCCTATGCACGTACTAACTTCCTCTGCAGCGTGAGCAAGTAAGCCCCACGCTTCCTGTCCTTTCACCAGGTTAAAGCTCGGTGTGTGTTCTGTAAGAACAAGGACGTTCTCTTACGTAATCTCAATGCAGTTACCCTACTCACTAAATCCAATGCAGATACAATACTCAGTCCAACCTCAGTCCATATTCCAATTTTGTCCCTGTCCCCATAATGTCATAGCTCATTTCCTCCTGATGTGGATGGCTAATGAATAGCTCACCTACATGCAGACAGGGCCGAAGCAAGGCTGAGGTCAGAGAAAGCCCAGGATGGTAAGGTGATAAGAGCAGGGGTGGTCTTCTTTCCTGGAAAAATTGCCTGATGGCAGTCATAAATAAAAATCAGGAGAAAATTCATGTGGAGACCCATCTTTGGGAAGCAGATAATTTAAACAGCTGTATTACTGAGTCTTATCACCAATGGCAGAGCCCCCATCCAAAAAATCTTGATCTGCTCCTGAGTCTGTTTGGGGGATAAATTACTTGTTTGGGGCCAAGAAGGGGCACCAGGGTGCCCAGCCCAGGTGCAGATGTCTACCCCATGGCCACGCAGGTTATTGACCCTCTTGGCTGTCTCCTTTCCGTATCAGGCACAGCAGCACTTGACCAGACAGCAGCTCTGAAACTCTGTATCGCGACACATGTTCTAAGTTGGTCCAAGTCCAAGTGCAGGCCTCTCATTAAGATCATAACTGCTCTGCTCTGGGTGGCAGAACTATGGGTAAGTTTTAGTCTTTATATTTTTTCCCCAACTTTGACAACAACTTTGTGTTACTTTTCTCACAGGGAAAAATATTCTTTTGTTTTGTTTTGTTTAATTTGGTCCTGTCTCCAGTAAGCACAAAGTCAGTGGTTAAATATGATGAGGGTGGGTCATAAAAGCTGCTAAAATATTTGTCCTGAAATTAAAAATCTAAGCTGATATTCTGTGACCTTGGATGGGAATCAGAAACCATAGGAAGGGGCTGGAGGAGGAGGCTGTCACTCTCGGGTCCAGTAGGCTGACCTCGGGCCAGGCATGTGGCCGTGGGAGGAAGAACCCAGCATCCCAGCTCTGCCCACATCCTCTGATTTGCCTTCGGATCTTCCTGACCCAGGAATCGAACTGGGGTCTCCTGCATTGCTTTACTAGCTGAGCTACCAGGGATGCCCCTCTACAAAGTCGAGGAGCTACTATCTCTGAATTTCAAAATTAACATAATAATAGACAACCATAGACATGGTTGGGGGAGTCAAATTTAACCCAGTCTGCTACGCACAAGAAGTGCATCCCACTGTCAGTGAGAACCAGGGAGGACGCTTCACCTAACCCGTCCCCTGGTGGACAGGACATGTGACGGGCCAGCGACCCTGAGCAAGCTCTGTGGCTTCTGCGGCTGCCGCACCTGCTCGGGCTGCCGCACCTGCTCAGCCTGCCACCCGCCTCCCTCCCGGAACTCTGGCCCCAGAGACCTGTCTGGACTCAGAAGACCACAGCAGTGACCACCGAGCAGGCCCATGGAAAGAACACGGTCAGAAGACTGCCCACCCCAACCAGGACCCCTCAGCATGCTGGGCACCCCAGCCTGGTGCTCCCTCCTAAGGCAAGTCCAAGAGTCCTTCTGAGCAGCCAGACCCTGCCATGGCCACTGCAGTGATATCCTGGCTGGGCAGGCAGTGAGCGACCCCAAGAGGGGCCAGCCAGCAACTTCCAGGGCTCTAGAGGCCATGGGGGCATTGAGCCCAGCCGAGAGGCTCAACAGGGCCCGCCCAGAGCTGCGGCCTGGTGCCCCTGAGGGTCTTGTGTCCAAAGCTACTGGGAGACCAGGCACCTACTGCTTGTGACTCACTGCCATGTCAGCTAGTGTTCAGCTCCTGACACGTGTCCCACACCTGTGCAGCTTTGCATCCAAGGACGGGTGAGCCCTGAGAATCCACCCCACTGACACTCCTACGCATCCTGCCCCCAGACGATGCTGGGCCCCCTCTCCCACGCTGGTCCCTTCATCTCCCCTCACACATACTGGCTCTGGGGTCTGAGGGTAATCTCCAAAACGTTGTGGAAGAATGAGGGCCAGGGAGTGAGGGCACAAGCCAAGCTCCCTCCAGCCTCCAGAAGCCCACCCTGTTGAAGGGAGGCCTCTCTGCCCTCCTCCCACCGCCAGACTAAGCATGTCCCAGGAAGCCCGGGGTCCCATCCTGGGTCCCAGGGATTAGAGCAGCAGTACCATGAGCCCCAAGGACAGCAGGTAGGGGGTGGGAGGACTCACGGGGGATGCCAGAGGGGGGCTTTGGCTTCCTGGGGGTACAGCTTCAGTTCTCACAGCCCCTCTGATGTGATGCTCTAAAGGGGAACTCCTGAGTTCAGCCATCTTGTAAAAGCTCAGGTATCTTATGGATCCACACCCATGGAAACCCACCTAAGTACCTGTGGGCCAGTAGCCAAAGATGACTGGTGTGGTGTGTCTGGGGCAACCTGACACACACACAGGACATTTACACCTGCTCCCCAGAGTCAGCAGAGACAGACACAAGCTATTTATTTCTCCTGCCAGAGAAACACCCCACTGATAAAACACAGCATTCACTTATACCCCAAGAAAGTGCTTATCCAACAAAACAAAAAGAACTTTTTAGTCAAAGACACCAGCTACATGGAACCTGTGATCAGCGGCTCCTGCACCCTAAGCTCCTGCCACAACCCACGAGGCTTCACCCCGCAGCTCCGCAGCCTGTGTCCCTGGCAACGTGGGGCCTGGAAGCTTCTGAGTGATTCTATCTTGATCTTAGTGCCAGGCGTACCCCGCATCCTGGAGGTCCCTATGGTAAGTAGCCAGGGGACCCGGGAGGGGAGGCGGGCCAATGCAGTTCCCCGACGCCAGGAGGCCCCAGGAAGCGGGGAGAGGTCCATCTGGGGCTGCGCTGTAGCTGGCACCCACCGCTCACCATGAAGGAGACGGGCAGGGGACCCCCAAGGAGCGGAAGGAGCTGGCGCGGCCACACACAGCCATCGGGCCGCGGGCGCCACCTGGTGGTCTCATCGTTAGCTGTTTCACTCTGATGCCCTGAAGAACGGCAGCGGGAGACTCAAAAAACACAGCTCTGTACTCTCCTAAACTCATCAGTGAGGCGGGCGCCCCCTGCCACAGACCCCCAGATGGGAGAACCCAGAGCTGAGTCAAGAACGAAGCGGAGGCTGCTGAGGGCGGGAGGGGAGATGCAGCCCTTGGAGGCGGGAGAAGAGGCCTGCACCCTGCGGGGTGGGGCACAGTCACGGTGGAGGAAACAGGCACCCAGAGAGCTATGTCCCCAAGATCAGGACTGGACCCGAGGCCCAGTGACAGCTGCCATCCCAACCCCCCCCGCCTCCACCTGCTCCCTGGCTGTGGGTGACTCACAGCAGAGTGGGGTGGGGGTGAAAGGAGCCAGGAGAAGGGCGACAGGAGGGACGTGGGTGGGTGGCTGGCCCCTCGCCAGCTGCCAGGAGCAGCAGCAGTGCTGTGACCGGTAGAAGGACACCCGAGAGGCACCGGGCAGGAGCGGAGGAAGGGCAGGAGGAGGCCCAGCCACCGGGAGGGGCTGCCACCCGCTTCCCCCGGCTCAGCCTGGGACAAGTGAGGAGGTCAGAAGTGAGGACGTGTCATGCTGGACAGAACATGAAATCCTGCGTGGAAGGTCCACATTGCCCAGCACATGGAGGGGGCTCTTGGTTGCTCTCTCCTCCTGGGTGGCTACTGGACCCCTGGCGGGGGACCAGGAGGCTGGAACATGTCAGGGCACTGGCTAGAGGTCACGGGCCACTGTGGCTGCTGCCTAGGACACTCCGCCAAACCTGGCAGCTACTGGACGCTGAGCCAGCGGGGGTCCAAGCGTCATATCAGGGTCAAGGCCTTACCTGGGTTCACTCCTGCATGAAGTGTGGAATACCCACCCCTTGTGGCTGAGGTCTCAGGGGAGAGGGGTGCCCACAGGGAAGGGGTGGACAGGGCCGGCTCTCAGGCTATGAGGTGTGGGAGTGTGTGTGTGGCCAGGCCCCAGGCAGCGACTTGTCTATAAAATCACTCGCCTGAATATGCGATGTGGGTGCAGCAGGAAGACGCAGCTGTGGGGTGCCCAAGCAGGAGCCCCTGCCCTCGGCTGCCTTCCTGTCCTCACCTGAGTGGCTGTGACCAAATGCCAGGTGTCCTGCACCAGCCAGAGACAGAACCAACCCTCCCCCAGATGGCGGGGGGATGCCAGACGCTGATGCTGCCCACCTCTGGAGATTTGAGGAGAGCCGTAGCCTTCAAGGGCTGGCAGGTAGCTCCCACATCCTATCCTGTGTCCAGCTGTTGGCTCCACAGGGTGGGTGCTGCCCAGGCTCCATTTCCTCCAGGCTGGTGGGCTCACCAACATCATCAAGCTGGGGCATGGGAGGCTCACTTATGGGCCAGACTCAAGTGACCATGGGGAAACTGGGCACAGGGCCCTCAACAGGGCCAAGCTTTGCACTCCGAGTCTGTTTCCCATGTGTGAAAAGCGTTAGGGAGTGTGTCCAGAGAGAGGCCATAGAAGAGAGGAAACCCCCACTGCTGGCCCCTCCCCCACTGCTGGCCCCTCCCCCACTGCTGGCCCCTCCCTGCAGCCTGCCCTGCAGAGCTGGGCACCTGGCCTGCCATGCTCCCTGCCTGTCCTGCTTCCCTCCTCCAGCCTCTTTCCAAGGCGACACTCAGGTCCCCAGCAGCTGTCTCCCCTCTCCTCTCCAGGGGCTTCTATTCTTCCAAAGGGAGGTGGGAGTCCATGGCTGCACATGAGGACAAGGACCCATTGTCCCCCAGGTGACCCACCCACTGGGCCTTGGGATTCCTCATTCAGGGTTCCCTCATCTCCTTCCCACCTGTCTCTAGCGCCGACACCATGGGATGGCACAGAGCTTTCTAGAGTCTTCGGAGGCTCATGGACACCCACATCCCATTTCATTCAGGCTCATGTTAATCACTACCCAGCATCAAGTCCTTAACTCACGTGTCCCAAAGTTGTGAGGGTCCAGCGGGACACAGCACGGGAACACAGGAAGGCACCTCTTATGGTTCCAAGCTGCTGGGTCAGAATCTGACAATACCCTGGACATTCAGAGCAGCCAGTGGAGTCCACAGCAGAAACTCTGGCACCCTCCACAGTGCCCTCAGCCTGGGCACTTTGTGCCACCACCTACAGGATCCTCAGGGTCTCAGGAAGGGGGTGGGAAGGCCTGGGGGTGGGTGCACCAGGGCAGTCAGAGGCCAGTTCAAGTGTAAGCACCAGCATCTGCCGGTTTGAGCCCACTGCTGGTTTAGCCTGGAGGGAACAGGAGCCTAGGCCGCGCCTACCCTGCAGAGCCAACAGCTGGGCACAGAACAGGACATGGAAGCTTCCCCCTCCTCCTGAAGGCTAGAGCTCTCCTCAAACCTCCGGAGATGGACAGCGTCAGCATCTGGCCTCCCCCAATCCAGCGGAGGGGTGGCTCTGTCTCTGGCTGGTGCAGGACCCCTGGCATTTGGTCACAACCACTCGGATGAGCAACGGTGATGCTGGAGGCTCCGACCTCGGCTTCATCCCCTTTCTAGGCACAGGATGGAAGGCTGCAGAGGAGGACAGGTCTTTCAGGAAGGACATCGCCAGGCCAGAGCCTCAGTGGCTATTGCCTCCTGACAGGCTCCCAGGCCTGGGACGTATGGGACAAACCAGCCCGATTCCAGGGGCAGCGCAGTGTCCTGCAGCAGGGCCTGACCATGCGGTCACTGTCACTGGGTACAAGCTGGTTCAGGGGGAGGATGAAGTTTGCAGGGGAGCACGGTCTGAGACCCTGGTGGTTCCTCCACTACAGGGCACAGGAGTGCCTCAGGACCACTGCAACTAGCGCTTGCTGTTTACAGACCAGCTCTTGGGCTCTTCACAGGTCTGCAGAACTACCGAGAGCCCTCAGCTGTTATTAACATCACTCCCAGCTTTCCAACAGGGCCCAGCAAGGCTGGAGGGTGGGGGGAGTGGGGCTGGGCCACCACCCAGGGGGACTGGCCCAGAGGCCTCAGCCATCCCAAGGCCTTCCCCCCAGGCTTCTCAAGCCTTCAGCAGGCTGACATGCTTGAGCCCAGCCTGCTCACCCAGGGAGCGCCTAGGGTCCTGGGAGCATCTCAACCTGCTCTGCATCCAGCACTGGGGGCCCCAGGAAAGCGCAGTCTCGCTGCAGCCCCTGGTGGCACTGGCAGGGCCACGAGGATGAAAAGAACGGCTGCCACTGTAGCTTCTTGTAGCAGATTTTGTTTCTGAAAGGCAACCAGCAATTATCACACCAGCATCACCTGGCAGCCACACAGCCCAGCAAGGCGCCTGTGTGCGTCCTGCAGCTGCCACTACCTCTCTGCAACAAAGGAAGGGCTCTCGAGGGGCATGAACAAGTTGCCAGGTGCCTGGGAGCTCGGCCGGCATCCTGCAGCTCCCCACCCCACTGCACTGAGACCTCTGAGCCGGCCATGTGGTCCTCAGAGCCCTCACTCCACGGTCCCTCTGGTCTGGGCTTTTAGCGGCTCCTCCAGGGAGCAGAGGCGCCCTCTTCAGGCTCAAAGCTGACATTACCCAGCATGTTACCACTGCAGAAAGACGTGGCATCTCATGATTGAGGCCCGTGTGATGCACTGCCCTGAAGTCTGGTGAAACTGGGAGGGCCCCTAATGGCCTAGCTGTAGGCACCCCACCCTGCTCCTCCAGCCAAGCGGCGCTTCTCCCAGGCTCGGACCTGACCTGTCCCCCAGTGGTGGCCTCAGCCCCCTGCAGGCAAGGAATCATTCAAACAAGCGACCCCGGCCCCGTGGGGGAACGAGTGGCACCCCACTCTCTCATCACCACGGAGCCTGCCTCACGGAGTCGGCAGCTCACTCTGTCCTGCGTGGCCTGTGTGACGTGCAGTGGCCTCCCTGGGCCCTGAGCCTGTGTGGTGCAGCCTGCTGCCCATCTCAGCTCTCTGGGCTCCACATCCTGGGTTTGGTCATGCCCACGATCCTATGGCAGGCTCCCACCTTAACTAACAGGCAAAACAAGAGGTGATCCGACCATAAATGACTATCCGCTCATATCCTCAGTTTTGTCAGCTGTAAAGTGGGACAGAAATCAGGTCCTCAAACCTGCGGGTGCCCCTTGAACCCCTGGAGGGAGCTCTTGGTGCATGTGGGGTGTGCAGGGGTGGTAGGAGGGAGCTCTTCAGATTGGGGGGATGACAGGAACAACTGATGAAGCCACCTCCAGAGAGCCCGGGTGTTCAGGAACATTTCCCAGTAACCCTGGACCAACCCTCCTTTTGGGGCTGGGCCACCTCCCCACACTCCCTTGACCTACAGCCTAATGGGAACTGCTGCGGCCTGACTACACAGAGCACGTGTATCATCCAAGCCACCAGGCCCCAGAGCCCACCGGCCCTGGGGCTCACAGGGACAGCCATGCCCCAGAACCAGACACACCCCAGAAGCATCAGCAGGGCCACAGAGCTGCCACTCTCGCCTCCTCACAGGTGAGGCCACCAAGAACTCGGAGCGGGTGTCCCCGAGGACTCCTGCCCACAAAGCCTGGCCCCCACCCCTTTTCTTCCCCTCCTCTGCTTTTGCCCGGTCTGGAGTAGTTTTGACTTAGCCTGTTTGGTTAACAAATTAATGACAAAGACGTGTTCTCTCAACAGTTCTGTTTAGCATTGCCTGATAAAACACAAAATGACCCGTTTGGAACTTCCCTGATGGTTCAGTAGTTAAGACTCCATGTTGCCATTGCAGGGCACCAAGGGTTTGATCCTTAGTTGGGAAACTAAGATCCCACATGCTCCATGGTGTGCTCAAAAAAAAAAAAAAAAAAAAAGTTAAATCTGAATTTCAGATAAGCAACAAGCATTTTTTTAATATAAATATGTCCCAAGCGCAGGTAAACAGTTTTCAAACAGAAGCGTGTCCCATGCAGTTTGGGACATATTTGTCTTCAAATATTTTTTACTGCCTATCTGAAATTCAAATTTAACTGCAAAATCTGACCACCCCAGTCTGGTTCCCTCATTGCTCCCCCATCCTCCTAGTGGGATGGGAATGGGGGTGTCACCTCCCACAAGAGCCCCCAACTTTCCCTCTTACTCTCTCCCCACCTGCACCAGGACACCTGCAACTCCACACAAACCCACGCCCTGACAACAGAATCTGGGAGAAATGGGTCTGTCCAGTTAAAGACTGACCCTGGGGCAAAGGGAGGGACCCCACTCCTTCGCTCCCTCTGGGTCCCTAGGGAAACCCCCTCCCATTGCCCCGGGTCCCCTGGAGCCCCTACTCCAGAGCAAGGTGCACCAAAGGCTGGCTGGGAGCCTAGGACATACTTATTCTAAAAAATCATTTTTTATTTGAAATTAGGACATTATATACAGTGAGGCCCTGGCTGGGGCCCTGGGGCCCTGGGAGCTGCAAGGGAGGGGGCATGGCTGCGGAATGGCCCTCATGAGGGTGCTCAGGTGAGGGAGGGGTGTTCGAGAGAGGGAGGGGAGAGGGGAAGGGAGGGAAGGGGAAGGGAGAGGGGAGAAGGGGAGGGGAGGGGTGAGGAGAGGAGGGGAGAGGAGGCAAGGAAAGGAGGGAGGGCGCCCCAGCGCCCACTGCGCATGCTCAGCCGCCCCTGCAATGCGGCGCCAGCGGCGCGTCCTCCAGTAACCCAGTTCGGCGAATTCCCGGCGCCCATTAGCCTCTGTCTCGGGATGTCTTCCCGCTTGTGGGTCTTGAGGGCCGACAGGAAACCGGCAGCACGGGTTGCAGCAGGAAAGCAGGGGCCCGGGCAGGTTTGGCCAGGGGTGCGGGCTCAGCCCCAGAGCCCCTAGAGACCAGATAACTCCTCCCCGTTACACCGCCAACAGGGGCGCCCCCAAGGCAGAAGGGGCCATCCGGACCCTGCGAAGGGAGTGACCCTACGTGAAGGTAGCTGGAGGTGAACCGAGCATCAGCCTGGGGTCAGGAGGAGGGTCAGAGGTGAGCCCCGATGATCTCATCGGTGGCCTCAGCCTCCTCACGGATAGGGTGAGTCCCCCAGCTGCGCGGCCAGCACCCACTATGAGGTCAGCCTCCCACCTGGGAGGTCGGCCCTCACGCCTGATCCCCCTGCGACCCTCGGCAGCTGGGTGGAAACTGGAGCTGCCAGCGTCCCAGGCTCTGCTCGTCAAAGCTGTGGGCTCTTGGGCCACTCTGCTTCTGTGGGGTTCTGTTTCCTCGGCCCTGGCACGGGCCTCCCACCACTGACCTCGCAAAAATGCTGCTGAGGGTCAGGGCACAATACCCAGGGGCCTGAGCCCCTGCTCCGGTGCAGCCGTGTCCCTCCTTCCTTCCTCTAGGTCAGCCGCTGACGGGGTCATTCCTGGGGCACCTGCTCGGGGCCAGTGAGTACTAAAAGAGCTCGGTCCACGGGATGTCCTCCAAATGGCCACCAAACGAGCCCTAAAGAGCAGCCACTAGGTGCTGACAAGGAGCAAGGGGAGGGGAGGGGGAGGCGGGAGCAAGAAGTGCCTGGTGATGGTCTCACCCCCACCACCCCCGTCAATTAATTTTCCTCTACCTGCTTTTGTTAATGGTAGTTTAGTAATCTCTTATTATTCAGTACATTCACAGACTCTGAATGTCTCACAATCCTCTATTTAATTAAATATTAAATTAAAAAAATCTTTTAACTGCCTTTGGCACAAGCTGGATGTAATCTGCAGTGTCCTCGTGGCTCCAAGAACTGTCAGTTACCAGGTGGGACAGTTTTTCTGTGTCCGGCGCCAGCATCCTCCTGCCACTTTCTTTATCACTGGAAGCCTTGAAAGGCTAAGGCAGTCTCCTCAGATCAGGAGTGGACCCGCCTCACTGCAGGGCTGGGTGAGGCCCCTCCACATTGCACTGAAAATGAAGCAGTTAGAAGAGGGGCTTCCCCTCCAACCTCTGAGTCCAGTCTCCACTTCCCCACTCTCCCACTCGCCTAGCAGACTCCCCACCCATGGATCCCCTGCACCACCTCCCAGGACAACAGCTGGGGCAAGCATTTCTGAATGGCCTCTCTGGGGAGGGAGCGCTGTCTGGAGTCAGGACTCTGTGTGGATCAAGTCTGGCCCTGCAGGACGCCTCAGGTGCAGACTCCGAGGTGAGCACCAGGACTCAGGGAGGAGCAGCCGGCTCCGGGCCTCCCCTCCCTGCTTCCTGACCACTCTCTGGCTTCACCACAGAACTTCTCCTGGACTTGGACTTCCCAGATGCTCGGGTGTTTGGTGGCCAGGGATCTCCCTTGCAAACCCAACCCTGCAGCACACCTTCTTCTAGACGCTTCTCCACCCAATCCCTGTCCCAGCTTCACACCTTGGAGACTAACCTGACTCCAGCACAGGCTGCACGTCCGCTCCTTCAAAATCCACTCACTCAAAGCATTCATTCATTCCAAAAGACTTATGGAGAGCTCCCCACCTCTCAGGGCCTAGGTGGAGGGTAAGAGATACAATGGTGAACGAAACAGATGAAGTCCTGCCCGCAGGCCTGGCAGTATAGTGGGTGAGAGAGCCATCAAATAAAAACAGGGTGCTTGGGCCCCAGATTCCTACTGGAGGCTCAAGGGAGACCCCTTTGAGGAAGTGTCATCAACAGGAGTTAAGCAGGTACAAAGTTCAGGAAAAGCATTTCTAGAAGGAAAGTGAAAGTGTTAGTCATTCAGTTATGTCCAAGTCTTCGCCACCACACGGACTGTAGCCTGCCAGGCTCCTCTGTCCATGGAATTTCCCAGGCAAGAATAATGGAATCGGTTGCCATGCCCTTCTCCAAGGGATCTTCCTGACCCAGGTATCAAACTCGGGTATCCTGCATTGCAGGCAGATTCTTTACTGTCTGAGTCTCAGAGAAGGCATGTTCAAAGACCCTGGGGTATATAGAACCAGAAGAAGCCAGTGCCTGACCAGAGCTGCTGGGAGGGAGAAAGAAGACAGGGCCAAAGGCAGAGTTTCAGGCCAGGTGAGAACTTTGGGTTTTATGTAGCCAGCCCTCAAAGGGTAGTAAGAAGAGAGTAGGATGTTCATACATGTGTTTTCCCAACCTCTGGGCTGGGAGCTGGGAAGGTGCAGAGATGAACATCTGCATTTGCCCTCAAGGAACAAATAATCAATGGAAAAATTTGTAAAGTGACTGCTTTCGGGCTTCCTGGTTTCTAAGCTGGTTGGGAGGACCCAGGGAGGCTTCCTGGAGGAGGAGTCCTAGCGCCTGCAGGCTGGGCAGGATAGTCTGGCAAGAAACGCGAAACAAAGCAAAGGGTGTTCGGGCAGCACTGTGCTAGGCTGACTCCAAAGTACCTCACTCCTCTCTCCCTCACAGTGCCCCTCTGGGGTAGCGATTAGATTTATCCCTATTTTACAACTGAGAAAACTGAGGTACAGGGTGGCTAAGTAACACAGCCAAGGTCACACACTGAGGCAGTCACGACCATGTGGCCAAGGCCACGTAGCAACCAAACCAAACCCATCAGCCAAACTCCATTGCTGGACCACACTTAGCACGAAGATGAGGGTCGGAGGTACAAGACTCTCTCCTCTTACCCCTCCAGCTGCCCATTCAGCTTGAAAAGGAGCTGGGGAGGGCCAGAAGACCTTTGGGTCCCTGTACAGGGAGGTGGCTGGGTGGTTTTAGAATCCTTTTCCACTAGAGAAACATGCTGATCACTGTGGTGAAATGACGGGTAGTCTGGGATCTGCCACAAGATATGTGAGTCGGGGTGGAGCATGGGGAGGGTTACAGATGAAACACAAGTGTTGAAAACTGTTGTGTTGAAGCTGGGGGCTCATTCTATCATTTTATCTATATTTGGGGGTGGTTGAAGTTTTCCATGATAATGAGTTTAACAGGCTTCGGGGAATGCCCAAGACCTTCACAGACCTGAGCAATGCAAGGGCCCAAGTGTGGAGGCAAAGCAGGGAGTGTCTTCACAGGGGAGGTGCTCCTGAAGGGAGGCGACAGCAGGCGAGAGCGGCTGCTCCAATTCCAGACCAGCCCTGGCTGGCTGCCCTGCCTCCCACTGCCCAGCCCGGGCTGCGTCCAGCTGGGACACTGAGGCCGGAAGCAGGGCTGATGGAGCCCCAGGTCTGCATGGCCCCACAATGGCGCCGTGAGCTGGGATCTCTTTGGCCCAGCCTCTGGGACTCAAGGGCAGAGAGCAGGCTGGCTGTCAGAAAGCGAGCCTGCTGCTGTGGGGGCAGAAGAAAGAGCAGGTGGTAATTGTGGAACATGGGGGAATTTCAGACTTCCAGTGCTCTTGATCCTCAGTAAATAATCTGCTTGCAATGCAGGAGACCCAGGTTCAATCCCCGGATTGGGAAGATCCCTTGTAGTAGGAAATGGCAACCCACTCCAGTGTTCTTGCCTGGAAAATCCCATGGACAGAGGAGCCCGGTAGGCTACGGTCCATGGGGTCGCAAAGAGTTGGACATGACTCAGCAACTAACACTTTCACTTTAAGGGTATAAACAGTGGAGTGTGAATATACTTGAAAAGAGCTGCCAGATTCCACAGAAACATACTCATACTCAAGTGGTTTTCTGCTTGAGTCTCACAAACTCCTATTCATCCTTCAAGACCCATCCAATCTCCTGTGCTCTCCCCTGGGCTCCCACCCCAAAGATGGGGCTGGAGTGGTTTGTTTGGATGTTTGCTCATCACCCCGTCCTCAGTGCCAGGCACATGGGAGGCACTGGGTAAGGCTGGCGAATGAGTGAAGGTCTCCCTCAACAGTCCAGGGGGCACCTGAAGGTGGGCTCTCTCGCCTCCTGTGGCCTGGCACAAGCCTGGGAAGTGAAGCAGAGTGCTCGTCCTGCTTTAGAAACGCACTGTGTGTGGACACAGCTCCCAAACACATGTGACAACGGTATCCGACCAGTGCCACCCACCCAGTGTCCGGGAACACAGAAGCAGCCCTGCATCTGGCAGTACGGTACACACAGCAAACGCTTAGTAAATATTAGCCTTCGTGTTACTGCTGTTATCAGTCTAGCTGCAGGATCTGAGCCTTCCTACCACACATGCCCCAGGGCTGCACTGGCTCCAAGACCTCCTGTCTCCACAGTGCCCTGTGTCACCCCTGTCCCCTCCTAACATCAGCAGCAAAAATGAGGACGCAGGACTGACCCCACTGGTGCACAACCAGCCTCTCAACATGGGCTGGGACCCGAGCGCCTGCCCCTGGAAACACTCAGCTCCAAAGGCCTGGTACACAGCAGGCACCCAAACACCCACACACGGCTCAGTGAACCACACAGCAGGCTCAGTCGCTCGCCCCCGCAGGCTGCTGGGCTAGAAGCTGCAGACCCCACAGACGGAGGCGTCCTCTGCACCAACCGTGGGGGGGGGATGTGGGCCAGGACTGCAGACATTCAGGGCCTCTTGGAGGAGAAGGAGCCTCTCATTTAGATTTGTGTCTGGATGCTAACCAGGGTCGTGGGTGTGCCTGGGAGGGGGTGGGAGAGGGCTTAACTCAGCACTGTCTGCCCAGGGCTCATCCGACCCTCCCTGTCTAATCCTGGGTTGGAAATCCGTGGGATCCCCACAGTACTGAGGGGTGGCAGGTCCCGCCAGACTCCTTCCCTTGTTCCCCGCCCTTGTCCCCTCACCTCTGTGCTCTGAATTCACCTGCTCGGGGCGGCACCTCCACCATGGCCTTGTCACACTCACTGACTGCATGTCATCCCCTCCCCCCACATCCTGCCCCACCCCCACCACATGGAACGCCACTGGATCAGGGGTCTGTCTGTCTGCCCAGAACAGGCTGTCCCCCAGCAAGGGCCTGGGAAGTGCCGGATGGGGTGAGGCCACATGCCCAGGGCCAGGTCGTGGCCAGCATCACATCCACCCCTGCAGGTACCCCCTGCCCCAGCCCTCCCAGCCAGTAAAATGAGTCCCCACGTGCATCCCTGGGTCCAGAAGACTGGCAGGGTCTGAGTCAGGAAACATGCCATTCAGGTGGCCCCTCAAGCATCCAAAGTCTTCAGGTCCCTACGTCCTCCTCTGGCCCACATTCTTGGGCAGATGACCCTATCTGACCACGTCAGCCACCTGGTTGCATGCCTCTTCCCTCCAGCCTTGGGAAGAAAAGATAGGGGTTCCACGAGCCCCTAAACAAGAGCAAGAGTGCAATTCCAGGTGTGAGAGTGTGTTGGTGCCTCTTGCTCCCGGCCCTGCGCAGCCACGAGCCCCGTTCACACCACACTGCAGCCATGAATCCCACTCCGACTGTGTCACCAGGGAGCCACAGGCCACGCCCCATCCCCAGCACCAGCTCCCTCTGCCCCCGGCTCCCACTGGCCAACATAGCCATTCCCTCCCTACCTCTGGCTGACAGCTTCTTGGTGTTGATGATCTTAGCCGCATACTCATGGCCGGTGCAGAGCTTGACACAGCGTCGGACCACAGAAAAAGCCCCCCTGGGGGAGAAACGAGGAAACAGAGGCAATTAATCCCCCCAATGAACACCCAGCATTCAGTCATGATGCTCGGCCTCGGGCAGAGATCTGTGTGAGGAAAGGGTGTGTTAGTTGGTGTTAATGTTAGTTGCTCAGTCGTGTCTGACTCTGTGACCCCATGGGCTATAGCCCGCCAGGCTTCTCAATCTGTTAAATTCTCCAGGCAAGAATACTGGAGTGGTAAGTCATTTTCTTTCTCCAGAGGACCTTTCCAACACAGGGATCAAACCCAGGTCTCCCACACTGCAGGCAGATTCTTTACCATCTGAGCCACCAAGGAAGCCCTGAGGAAGGGATACCCCTCCCCAAAAGACTTCCCCCCCAACTCTTTGTGCCAGCCCCACAGGGGCCTGTTTCCCAGCAGCTGGCAGATCCCAGTTGACTGGCACACTCAGCTCCTGTGAGACCCCCAGCCTCGGCATCCTCACGGACCAGCAAGACTGAGGGCCTGTCTGGAGACCTTTCAGCGAGCACCCTCCTTCACTCTATGCCAAGTCCTCGAGACCCAGGGTCCTCCCAGAGCAATGAACACTGGCCCGGCTCCAGACAGTGGAATAGGGAGGTGCAGCCTGTGGGGACTCACTGAAGGTTCTGGAGGGAAGAAGAAGCATCACATAATTACGCTGCAAAGCTGGAGGTGAAGGCCCCTCCCCCAGATCCTCCACCGCCACTATACAGCAGAGAGGCCAGTCCCACAGCGGAGGAGACATTCACCTACCCACAGCATCAGCGCTTCTGAGAGGAGCAGGGACCAGCCTGGAGGGCTGGGAGAAGGAAGCCTGAAAGGCGGGGTGACCGCTGCCGAGGCCATTGAGAGGTTCTGCATGTGACTCCCCAAACACTGACCCCTGAGAGGAGGACGGTGTGCAGGAGGTGGCAGAGCAAGCCAGAGCCCCGAGAGCAGGCCCATGAGGGTCCCGGGGCCGGCGGGGAGCACAGGCCAGAGGGAGCCTGGGGTCCATCAGAAGATCCTCCATGGTATTCGACTTGTCACCACCGTTGGTTTAATTTGATTTGAGGTCATTTTCGAAGAACATTAGACCCAGCACGTATGAGACAAAGCCAGAACAGGAAATGTCTGGGGAAGGGTCCAGACTGGAGGCTGCCACAGGAGGTGGGTACAAAGGCTGAGCACATGGACCAGTGGGGCGGGGAACACCCCTGACCACAGGCCCCTCCTCTGTCTTCCCTCCTCAGAGGCCCTGCAGGCACAGCCCCCATCGGAACCCAACACCTCCCCGCCCCTGCTGCCCACAGAGCCTGAGAAGCCCACCAGCTGCTTGAGCCCAGGCTCCAGGTGACGGGAAGGCAACGTCTTAAACAGAGAACACATTTCTGCTATAATCCTTTTTGGGTAAAACTTTGGGGCCTTCCCTGGTGGTCCAGTGGTTAGGATTCTGCTCTTCCCACGCAGGGGGTGCAGGTTCAGTCTCTGNCAAACCCAGGTCTCCCACACTGCAGGCAGATTCTTTACCATCTGAGCCACCAAGGAAGCCCTGAGGAAGGGATACCCCTCCCCAAAAGACTTCCCCCCCAACTCTTTGTGCCAGCCCCACAGGGGCCTGTTTCCCAGCAGCTGGCAGATCCCAGTTGACTGGCACACTCAGCTCCTGTGAGACCCCCAGCCTCGGCATCCTCACGGACCAGCAAGACTGAGGGCCTGTCTGGAGACCTTTCAGCGAGCACCCTCCTTCACTCTATGCCAAGTCCTCGAGACCCAGGGTCCTCCCAGAGCAATGAACACTGGCCCGGCTCCAGACAGTGGAATAGGGAGGTGCAGCCTGTGGGGACTCACTGAAGGTTCTGGAGGGAAGAAGAAGCATCACATAATTACGCTGCAAAGCTGGAGGTGAAGGCCCCTCCCCCAGATCCTCCACCGCCACTATACAGCAGAGAGGCCAGTCCCACAGCGGAGGAGACATTCACCTACCCACAGCATCAGCGCTTCTGAGAGGAGCAGGGACCAGCCTGGAGGGCTGGGAGAAGGAAGCCTGAAAGGCGGGGTGACCGCTGCCGAGGCCATTGAGAGGTTCTGCATGTGACTCCCCAAACACTGACCCCTGAGAGGAGGACGGTGTGCAGGAGGTGGCAGAGCAAGCCAGAGCCCCGAGAGCAGGCCCATGAGGGTCCCGGGGCCGGCGGGGAGCACAGGCCAGAGGGAGCCTGGGGTCCATCAGAAGATCCTCCATGGTATTCGACTTGTCACCACCGTTGGTTTAATTTGATTTGAGGTCATTTTCGAAGAACATTAGACCCAGCACGTATGAGACAAAGCCAGAACAGGAAATGTCTGGGGAAGGGTCCAGACTGGAGGCTGCCACAGGAGGTGGGTACAAAGGCTGAGCACATGGACCAGTGGGGCGGGGAACACCCCTGACCACAGGCCCCTCCTCTGTCTTCCCTCCTCAGAGGCCCTGCAGGCACAGCCCCCATCGGAACCCAACACCTCCCCGCCCCTGCTGCCCACAGAGCCTGAGAAGCCCACCAGCTGCTTGAGCCCAGGCTCCAGGTGACGGGAAGGCAACGTCTTAAACAGAGAACACATTTCTGCTATAATCCTTTTTGGGTAAAACTTTGGGGCCTTCCCTGGTGGTCCAGTGGTTAGGATTCTGCTCTTCCCACGCAGGGGGTGCAGGTTCAGTCTCTGGTCTGGGAAGCTCCCACATGCCATAGAGAAACTAGGCCTGCACGCCACAACTATTGAGCCTGTGCTCTAGAGCCCGGGAGCCACAACTACGGAAGCCCTCACCCCCTAGAGCCCATGCTCTGCAGCAAGGGACGCCACCGCGATGAGAAGCCCGCGTGCCACAATGAACACTCAGCACAGTCAAAAATAAATATATGAAATTTTAAAAAAGTCTAACTTACCCTTAAAAAATAGCAATAAGAATAATAAAATTAAAAAAAAAAAAAAACTTCATTAAGATGGACTATTCACTTCCTTGGGAAAAAAGTAAATATTACGCTAGATCTAATTGAACATTTTCTTAACATCCCAGGTCTTTATGATCAATAGGTGTGCTTAGAGCTATATTTTTGCTTCTTCAAAGTCAGAACAGGGCAGCGGCTGCCTCTGCGGGGGCGGGGAGCTGGGGTCTGGCACACTAGTCACTCCACATCCTCTGTCCTGTATGATTTTCTCACTGTGTATGAGTTACAGTCTCAAATTTTTCTTTTATTTTAAGAAAAAAAAAAATAAAGGATTTTTTTTTTTTTGATCAGTGACACTAGCTTGGGAGAGGGCGTGTTGAGGCTTCAAGCAGGTCTGGGTTTGAACCTTGCTCTGTCTCTTCCTGGCTGCACCCTCTGAGCCTGTTTCCCCACCCACCCAAGGAGCAGCAAAGGCTCACGGGGCCACTGCAAAGGCTGAGCCAGGCTCCAGGTGGCTGTCTGCCCGAGGCTGCTCTGGCCTCCTCCTCACCAGCTCGGTCTATCCCTGGTCCTCCCATCCACTTCCCCTGCCCAGGAGAGTGGAGGGTATCAGGTGTACAGGGCTGAGCTGCCACCTTCATGCTCGGGCCCCCAAAGGGCACGGACATCCAAGCACCGGCTCACAGGCCTCCATGGAATAGTCAGGGCTTCCAGTGCCAGAATCCAATCCCCACTGATGCTGGAAGTTCCGAAAGCCAGAGGGCTGCTCACAAGCCTGGTGGGCGCCTGATGAGGCACCATGGGGCCCAAAGGTGAGCTCGTCCCCGGAATGGGGAGGGGCCTACAGGGCCTGTGCACCTGCTTCTGTCCAGCCAGGGTTAAGTACAGGACCAAAGGACAGTGAGCCAAGAATCCTCCCGGGTACACGGCCGGGTGTGCCTAAAGTGAACAAGAGGAACAGCCAGATGGACCATCCCAGACAAGCTGCCCTGCTGCCCCATGTCCTTCCGGGTCAGACTCCGCTGTCTCTTCTGCAGGGGGCTCTGGGTGAGTGATGGCAAGGGTCTGAGATGATGGCAGGGCCAGGTAGGCAGGAACCAGTCTCTGGAGGCAACCAAGAATGTGGCAGGCAAGCTCCCAGCATCCAGCAAATGCTCAATAACGGACCTTATAGGTGGCACTCAGGCTGGAGAACAGACTGCTCTTGGGTGTAGGTCTTCCTCTCCCAGAGTCCTGCCTGCTGGGGAGGGGGCACCTCTGGAAGCCCCTATGGGGTAGGGTTTCTCCTGCTCCTGTGACCCAGCTTGAAAAAAATTTCTAGAAAGAGATACCCTCCCCTCCCCCAAGTCTAGTCACCCCACCCTGGTCTTCCTTGTCACCCAAACCTGCACCCCAGTGCCCATTAACTTTGAGGGAGGACCTGGGCCAGCTGAGGCTGTGCCTGGAGCAGGGAGGAGCAGCTGGGACCCTAGGGAGCCCTCGGAGCTCAGTCCTCCAGCTCAAGACCCGTGGAAGTTTCCCTGAAAGCTTGGTCAGGTGCCTAACAAAGCTCACAAGCTAGAGGACTCTCCATGGCTTAACTACCTGGAGTGAGAGCACAGGGAAGCAGTTTAGCCCCTGATGACCACCGCTCCTTAGGCCAGTCTCCCCCACCTCCCCTCTCCCATCGTTGAAGCCAGCTTCTCAGTCACCACCATTCCCAATCTCCTTCTGCCCCCTCCCCGGGCATCCACCCCCTTTGCAGCGGCTCTGCCAATTGCTCGATGTGTATCACAAGCAGGCTCCCCAGAAGAGCCAACGCTGAGAAGCCCGTGCAGTGAGGACCACGGGCCAGGCCCCCAACATCTCGAACATCACAGACAACGGTCAGGCGAGCACCAGCGCCACTCTCCTTCGAAATCTGCAGCATCTACCCACCTGAAACAGAATTACTGAGAGAACGACAGGGACAAGAACCCAGATCTGTATCCTAAAGCACAACCCCACTGCCACCAAGCAAACTTCGATGCACCCTTCAAGACCCAATTCAACACCTCCTCTTGGAAATCCTCCCCAGTTGCCTCAGGAAGTCAGCTCGGTCTCCACCAGACACTACTCTACATGTCTTGGCTCACTTTGCCCACTCTATTATAATAATTTATCTGTTTCTGCCCTCCACTGTGGCTCTCCACTCCATAGACAATCAAGATGCTGGGGACAGGCAGAGGGTCAAGACTGTGATGAGAGAGTAAGGACTGACCTCCAAGCACCACGAGTGGAAGTGAGTGGAAGTGCTGGGCTTCAGCATACCTCAGGCCTGCGGGACAAGAAAGGGCAGCCTTCTGGGAAGACAGGGAGAGACTGGGAGGGGTCAGACCCTGGGGAGCAGGCCAGCAGGGGAAGGTGAGTGTCCAAGCCCTCCCTGGATGGGGAAGGGGCGTCTGGTGGGGTGAACTAGTGTCTGTGGGAGGGTGGGGCGGTGCCTGTAGGTGGAGAATGTCTCCTGCGGGGCTGAGGCCATAGGGCCCCTGATCAAAGCAGAGGGCCATCAATGTACCAGGAGCCTAGCAGATCCCCACCCTGCCCACAGGGGGTCTGGGGTGAGATGCAGGGCACAGACCAGGCAGGTGGTGGGGCAACAGGTCCCTGGACTGCGTCTGGATAGTCTGCCTGATGCTCCAGTCATCCACGAATGACATGGCAGGTGGCGGCCAGCTGCAGGGTTGGAAACGCCACTTGGGGCACAGCTTGTGAGGGAGAAGCCAGAAAGGTGGGGATCCAGGTGGGGGTGAAGTTCAGGGAGAAGGTGTGGTGGGGGCACCCCTGAACCTTGAGGTCACCATGCGATGCCCAGCAGAGCACCTGCTGCTGCACTCAGGTTTAAAGTTATTTGAAGAATGTGATCATATCAGGAGTCTCCTGGGCACCAAGTGGGGACTCTTAAGAATCAAGTAAAGCTAATAAAACAAAGACACTTTTTCATAAAGCCATTTATGGAAAGTCTACTGAGGAACCACAACAGCAGAGAGGCTGGCCAGGGGACAGGGGGGTGAGGTGGGGGAATGAACCCTGGAGCTGCCTGGGGTCTGGTCAGCTGCATGTGGGTGCCCAGCACTGTTACAGCCATGCCAGCCCATGGTGACACTTGAGGGTCACTCTCTTGCCACACTGGGCAGGAGCAGCAAGCCAGCAAGTGGCTCCCAGCCCCATTTACTCTCTCATTCCTCCCTGTCCAACCTGAAGGTATGCCCCGACCCCACCTCTCACCTGGACACAGAGAGCCCACTGGCCCTCAGGGGCAGGGTCTGGCCTGGGTTTCCACCTGCAGGGCTCTTAGCTGCCCCCATGCCTGACCACGTGCTGCCACCTGGAACTTGCTCTTGGCATGGATTACCTACAGCCCCCATGGCACTTGCTTTGGGGACCTGCCTCCTCCCTGATCTGCTGGCCAAGCCCAGTGGCCCAGCCTACCTTCTGCCCACTGAGCTGAGCTGGTGTTGGTGGGAGAGGCTGATGGGCAGGAGGGTCTGGTCTTGCCCTGTCCCCACAGTGGGGGCTGCAGAACAGGGAAGCGCTGACAGTGGACGTCACTTCGGGACCCTGCATCCTGGGCCTGGGGCTTCCTCACGCAGGATGTGTGGAGGCCCTGGCACAGAGCAGGCATCAGACTCATGTAACTGGGGACCCCCTGCTTCTGTTCCTCCGTGGCCACTCGGCACTTCCACTGCCTCCTTCCTGGTGCCCATTCCAGGGGTGCAGCATCTCCTCTCTCCGCCACCCCCATCCCTGTGGCCCACTAGAGGACGAGGCCCCTGCACCTGACTCCGGCTCTCTGCCCTGTCCTGGCCTCGCAGGTACTGGCCTGGCTGCCAACAGGGCTGACATGGCCCTGTTGTAAACACACTTGGTGGCTGAACAACCTGGGAAATCCCCATCTGCACTCTGCTAACTTGGATGCTCGGGAGCAGGAATGCTTGACAACCAGCCAGAGCCAAGGGTCCACACCACATGTGGACCAGTCTGTGGATTTCTTAAATTGTAGGGCCAAAACCAGCCAGAAGTGCTGAGTAAAAGAACCAAACCCTTATTGATCTGTGTTGTAAAGGCTTCCACACAAGTGAGACCCTGGGATGTCCTCTCAGTGAAAACTGCCATCCTGCCCCCCCCCCGACTTCCCACGCAGATCCACAAAAGACCTTTCTGGAACAGGCTAAGCAGGAGGCAGAATGCACTCGGCTGATCCAACAGTTTTATTTCCCATGTCAATTAACAAACGGGTGTTCTTTTAAAGCAGCCTGAGCACCCATCCCGGGCCGCCCCAGTGGGCTCAACTCAGAAGGGTCTGGGCCAGGGTTCAGGCGGGGAGGCTGGACAGCCCAGCAGACACGTTCACTCACCACACCAGGCCCTCCGCTTGCCTGGATTTGTGGATTTCAACTAAATCAAGCTGCTATTTATTTGTGTGGTAGCAAAAAAATTTTTTCTACCTTTGATTAAAATGACAGGGGAGGTCCGTTTATATTTGTAATCTGTACTGAAGCGATTCAGTAGAAAATAGGGACTTGTACATGAAATTGTTGTGGGGGCTTTTTCTTGCTTATAATAATAATTTTAAAAACAGAATCCATGCTCGAGGCAGAAAACGGAGTAACCAAGGTGGTTTCAATAGAGCGAGTTGAAGCCGCCTCCACTTTAGGAACCCATTGCTAGAGTCCCACGATGCTCTGGTGTGTCTCGGTGACGTCTACACCACAGGAAGGCTTTCCTCGCCAGCACTCAGGAATCTCTTGCTGTTTATATCCTGCTTCTTCCTCTTACTACTTCCCCACCCTGCAAATGACTCTACCATAGTACCACCTGGCCATTACATACTGCTTTACTGGTGGGCACCAGGAGGGTATGTGACTCTCCCTGGCTCCCTGGCCTCAGGGTTGAGCAGATGAGGAGAGTGTGCTGGCTCTGACAGGACTTGGGCAAATGTGTGCCATTCTGGACAGATTCAGGAGGGCCCAGTATAGGAGTAATGTCCAGGCCGCAGGCCCATGAGGGCTGTCCATCATCAACAGTCCACCGAGCTCAGGGAACCATGTCGTTCTCCTGGCCTGAACACAAAACATCCTGGGTTTCGGTAACAGGACCTGAAGTAGCCAAACTAGAAACCAATGCTAGACAACATTTAATTTTGTTTGTGAACACCCAAATCACAGTGGTCTCTGTAGCCTCCCAGCGTGCCTTTTATCAGCGGGTGAGTTCCAACTTTGTGTCTGGCCTTTTATATTTAACACCACTTCACACACAGTTCCCATTCCCTGACCTAGATCATATACGAGTCATCTTCATAGTAGAGAACGTTCCTTCCACGGATAGCCGAGCACTTCCTCGATTGGCAGACATTTGGGATGTTTCCAGTTTCCCTTCTCGTAAATGCCTGCCGTAAACATCTCGGTTATTTCTGTAGAGTTGATTTCCAGAGGCACAATCGCTGGGGGATTTACAACCACACCAGCGATGAAAATGCCAGCTCTTGCCACTGCCCCACTGTCCATCCCTGGCCTTTCCAAGTCCTTCTCTGGAATCCCGGCAGCTCCTCGGTCCCGACCTCTGAGGTTGGGCCAGAAACTCAAGTCATAAGTCATCCATGCAGTGCTAGTGAACTGGGGTCACCACAACATGGTACACAGGCTAGGCAGCTGAAACCGCAGATGACTGTCTCACAATTAGGAGACCAGAAGTCCAAGACCAAGGTGCTGGCAGAGTCAGTTCCTTCTGAGGCTGTGGGAGCCTGCTCTAGGCCTCTCGTCAGCTTCTGGGGCTTCACGGGGGATCCTGGGCTTGCAGAAGCATCATCTCCACCTTCATGTTCATATGGCATTCTCCCTGTGTGTCTCCCTGTGCCCCAATTTCCCCTTTTTATAAGGAAACACAGAAAAGGGGTGAGGGGGGGGCTTCCCTAGTGGTAAAGAATCTGCCTGCCAATGCAGAAGACACGGGTTCGATTCTTGATCCAGGAAGATCCCACATGCTGCTGAGCGACTGAGCATCACAACTACTGAGCCTGTGCTCTGGAACCCGAGAACTGCAACTACTGAGCCCACACGCTGTCATCATTGAAGCCGGCACTCTCTAGAGCCCATGCTCCACAACAAGAGAAGCCACAGCAATGAGAAGCCCATGCGTCATAACTAGAGAATAGTCCATGAAGCAATGAAGACAGAGCACAGCCAAAATAAATAAATAAAAAATAAGGACACAGTTGAACTGGATGAAGGCCCATCATCCACTTCACCATAACTAATTACATCTACAACCGCCTTATTTCCAAATAAGGTCATATTCTCAGGTACTGGGATTAGGACTCCACATCTGAATTTTAAGAAGACACAGTTCAACCCACAGCACACGCTGACTCTCTATTCTGCCTTAGGGAGTCAGTGTCTGCCCTTGTGTGTACCAGGCAAACATGTCCCAAATTACCATTCTCAAATATTAATTCCACAGGATGCTAACAGATGTTAGCCACAAAGCGGGCTCTGTGGGCAAATAAGTTTAGAAAGCATTAAGTTACACAGCGTCTTCCTCCCTCCCACCCTCCCTTCCTCCCCTTCTTTTCTGTTGCAGGACTTCTCGGGGCCTTTAACGTGGTCATCTGCACTGTGAATCTCCCACTAGTGAGTGTGAAGTGCAGCCTTTCTCTAACGTCTTTGATCAGAGAAATCTTTACCCAAAGAAATCTCAAGAGGGCCAAGAGCCGGTAGGGCAGGGAGGTCTTCTAGTCTGCAGCTTCGGCATCAAACAAATCCATCGATAAACAAATGGTGAGAGTAGGACAGAAACGCCACCTGAGGACACCAGCCCACATACGAGGACAGCAGTGCTGCCCAGGAGTCTGTGGGCGCATCTCAGATGCAGGAAACCCAAGGGCGGCCTCCACTTCTCTCTGCCCCTCTGAACAGAGCACCCAGGCTACAGCGGCCGCCCCTGCCCTCGGATGCCCCCTCCCCAACCACACGGGCATTGAGGGCCCCCCACGGCCTTCCTCCCAGACGCCCTGAGGAGTGGAGTGTCAGGTGGACGAGCCAGGAATGTCAATTCAGAGAGGACATTTTCTTCACATTTCTGACAATGCTGAGAGTAGATGGAACACTCCGTAAGCAGAGAGGGCGCTGTGTCCTGACCACATAAGGCTTATGACAAGATGCACCCTACAGCCCAAGGAGGTTTAGATGTAAACGACCACGAAGGGTAACCCTTTCACGTTTCTTAGGCATTAATGTCATCATCGTTACGCTGTACAGTCACATCAAGTTTATGAGTCCCACACACGAGTTTAACTCAACTTTGACACATGTCCATGACACTGCGTTCCTCTTAAACCCTTAGGCCTCACACTTCACACTGTCAGCCTCAGTACTGGCCAGACCCACCCACCACCACCCCTGCCATAGCCGGGGTCCTCAGGGCCCAGTTCCACCAGGTATAGACATCCTTGAGAAGCTTCCAGGAAGACTCAAGGGAGCAAAGCCAGTGGAAACAAGAGGCTGGGCACCAGCCCAGGGAACGTGGTAGGGTCTGGAGGAAGTGGGAAGTGCTGATATTACTGAATGGGTATGCAGTTATTGTTTGGGGTAATGAAAAAGCTCTGAAAATGGGTACTGGTGATGGTTATACAACACTGTGAAAAGATTCAATACCACTAAACTCTGCATTTGTTGTTGTTGAGTCACTAAGTTGTGTCTGACTCTTCGTGACCCCATGGACTACAGAATGCCAGGCTTCCCTGTCCTTCACTCTCTCCCGGAGTTTGCTCAAACTCATGTCCATTGAGTCGGCAATGCTATCTAACCATCTCATCCTCTGCCACCCTCTTCTCCTTTTGCCTTCAATCCTTCCCAGCATCAGGGTCTTTTCCAAAGAATTGGCTCTTTGCATCAGGTGGTCAAAGTATTGGAGTTTCAGCATCAGTTACAACAAATATTCAGGGTTAATTTCCTTTAGGATTGACTGGTTGGATCTTCTTGCAGTCCAAGGACTCTCAAGAGTCTTCTGCAGCACCACGGTTTGAAAGCATCAATTCTTTGGTGCTCAGCCTTCTTTATGGTCCCACTTTCACATCTATACATGACTACTAGAAAAACTATAGCTTTGCCTATACATACCTTTGCCAGCAAAGTTACATCTTTGCTTTTTAATATGCTATCTAGGTTTGTCTTAGCTTTTCTGCCAAGGAGCAAGCGTCTTTTATTTTTATGGCTGCAGTCATTTCCCGCGGTGATTTTGGAGTCCAAAAAAATACAATCTGTCATTGCTTCTACTTTTTCCCCTTCTATTTGCCATAAAGTGATGGGATTGGATGCCATAGTCTTAGTTTTTTGAATGTTGAGTTTTAAGTCAGCTTTTTCACTCTCTTCTTTCACCCTCATCAGGAGGCTCTTTAGTTCCTCTTTGCCTTCTGCTATTAGGGTGGTATCATCTGCATATCTGAGATTGTTTCATTATAATACACCAATCCTATCAGATTAGAGCCCCATCATTATGACCTCTTTCAACCTTAATTACCTCCTAAAGAACCTATCTCCAAATACAGCCATATAGAGGGCAGGGCTTCAACCTATGAATTTGGGGGGACACACAGTTCAGTCTACCACAAGCATTTACCAAAAAAACCTTCAAATAACATCACAGTCTTGGTGAGAAAGTAGGTGAATTTGAAATAAAAAATACAATACTATTCACATTAGCACCAAAAAAATAAAATACTTAGTTATAACTCTACAAAATATGTACTATACTGATGAATGAAATAAAAGAAGTAAATGAAAGGAGAGATATCCCATGTTCATGAAAAGGAAGATAGATGTCAGAATGTCTGTTCTTTCCAAGCTGATCTATAGATTCAATGTAATCCTAACCAGAATTGCAGGAAGTTATTTTATGGCTATTGCCAAACAAATTCTAAAGTTTATATGGAGAGGCAAAAATCACTTCTCAACCTTTTGGTTCAGATCAAGTGTAGCAGGCAGAAAGGCAAAAGACCCAGAATAGCCAACATAATATTGGTGAGAGAAGAACAGATGTAGAGGGTTGACACACTATCCGACTTCAAGACTATAAAGCTACGGGAATCAAGGCAGTGTGATCTGGTAAAAGAACAGACAGTAGGTCAATGGAAGAGAATAGACAGCCTAGACGTAGGCCCACACAACACAGCAAACAAATTTTTAACAAAGAAATAAAGGCAATTCAAAGAAGAAAAGACTGTCTTTTCAAAAAACGAAGTTTGCTATGGACTGAATATTTGTTTGTGTCCATCCCCTCCCCATCCCCCACCACCAAATTCATATATTGAAATCTTAACCCCAGTGGGATGGTATTAGGAAGTGAGGCCGCTGGGAGGTGACTAGGTCATGACAGCAGAGCCCTCATTAACAAGACTAATGCTTTATTAAAAAGACTCCAGATAAATCTTTCTATTCCTTCTGACACAGGATAAAAATGAACATCTTGGGAGCAAGTTCTCATCAGACTCAATCTGCCAGAGCCGGGATCTTAGATTTCCAGTTCCTAGAACTGTAAGAAATAAATGTGTGTTGTTTATAAGCCACCCAGTTTATGGATGCTATAACCAGACTATAGCAACCTGAACAATCTGAAACAGTCCTGGAGCTGTTGAACATCCAGATGCAAAAAAATTAATCTAGACACAGACCTCACACCTTGCACAAAAAGTAACTCTAAATGGATCACAGATCTAAGTGTAAAATGCAAAACTACAGAAGTCATAGAAGATCTCACAGGAGAAAATTTAGGTGACCTTTGGTTTGGCACGGACTTTTTCAGCTACAACACCAAAAACACGATCCATGAAAGAAAGAATTGATATGCTAAGCTTCATTAGAATAAAAAACTTCTGCTCTTTGAAAGATGAGTCAAGCAAATTTGCAAAGCACATATTTGATTAAAGACTTGTATACAAAATATATCAAGAACTCTTAAAATGCAATAATAATAAAACAAACAACCAAACAACCTGATTAAAAATAGGCCAAAGACCTTAACAGACTCCTCACCAAAGAAGGTACACAGATGGCAAAAAATCATATGACAAGATGCTCCTTATCACATGTCATCAAATGCACATGAAAACAACAATGAGATACCACCACACATCTACCAGAATGTACAAAATCCAGAAAACTGCCAGCACCAAATGCTGGTGAGGATGTAGAGTAACAGGAGCTCTCATTAACTGCTGCTGGGGATGCAAAGTGGTGCGGCCACTTTGGAAGACAGTCTGGCAGTTTCCAAAACACTAAACCTACTCTTACCATATGATCCAACAATCATGCTCTTGGTATACGTCCAAAGGAGTTGAAAACTTACGTCCATACAAAAGCCTGCACACAAATGGTTATAGTAGCTATAACTGCCAAAACTTAAACACAACCAAGACGTCCTTCGTAGAATGAATGGGTAAATGGACATTGTTGGGATGTCCCAACAATGAAGTATTATTTATCTCTAAAAAGAAACAAGCTATCAAGCCAGAAAAAGACATGATGGAATCTTAAAAGCATATTACTAAGTGAAAGAAGCCAGTCTGAAAGGACGACATACTGTATGATGCCAACTACATGACATTCTGGAAAAAACAACATTATAGAGACAGTAAGAAGTGGTTGTCTGGACTCTGGAGGGTCGGGGGTGTGAATGGACAGAGCACAGAGGACCTGAAATACTATAATGACAGGCGCATGACGCTGTATCTTTGTCAATCCCGTGGAGCTGTGCGACAGAGTGAACCCTATGGCAACCGTGGACTTCAGTTAATATTAACTGCATGCTTTATAAAAAGCATACTGAGCCATACTGGTCACCAGCCGTAACAAGTGTACCACGTCCGAAGGGAGATGGTTATAGGAAAGGGAATTGGGGCCTGGCTGTGAGGTAAATATGGAAACTCTACTTTCCATACAATATTTCTGTAAACATAAAACTGCTCTAAAAAAGAGTCCATTAAGTCTTTTTTTGAAGTATGAAGAGGAAAATGAAGTATTTTTAAGATAGACATTGGGGTTGGGGGATTTTTTTTAAACCACATGTAGAAAAGCCTAAGGAAAATACCAGTATATCAGTCACATCGAAACCATGACACTCCAGCGTGGCCAAGGACCCACACAACGTGAGAAGGGTGCTGGGGGGGGGTGTCTTAGACTCTCCAGCCCCGACAGCTCCCAGGACCGCCCTCTACAGTTTCCACAGTGTCCGTCCCCTGGGCTCTCAGGGCCCCCATGGAAGCTGGGAAGGGTGGGGGCACCAGTGCCCTGCTGAGCCCGTGGCACTGTGGGTGGCAGAGGCAGGACCTAAATGCAGACCTCCCTTTGATTTTCCCTCTTAGCTCAGTTGGTAAGGAATCTGCCTGAAAGGCAGGAGACCCGGGTTCGATTCCTGGGTTGGAAAGATCCCTCGGAGAAGGAAATGGCAACCCACTCGAGTACTCTTGCCTGGAGAATCCTATGGACAGAGGAGCCTGGCGGGCTACAGTCCAGGGGGTTGCAAGAGTCAGACACGACTGAGCAGCTAAACCGCCAGCACCGCCGCCCACCCTTCCTGCACATTCACCTACCAGGTGCCCTTTGTTGGCTCAGAAAGAAAGGGGGTTGGGTGGGGATGGATGGAATGTTCCATCGAGGGCTAAGAAGGAGCAGGAGAAGCTGCGTCTGGGAAAGAAGGGGTTGGGGGATTGTGGCCAGAGCCAAGGCTCAGGGGCTTCCCTCCCCTTCCACTCAACTCTACCCAGAGGCCTGGCTCACAGGCTGGCTCTTACTGGCTACACAAAACCAAATGTTCTGGTGATGTCAAGCTTGACCTGGTGTATTTACACCACAGGAATGGGGAAGCAGCATGGCTCAGGATACCCCCGGCCCAGCTGTTAACACTGACCAGGTGTCACTAGAGAGGCGACTATAACAGGGAATGCCACCACTCCCCTCCCACTCTGCGGATGGTGTGGAATGTGGGGAAAGGGGTGGGGTGGATGAGATCCTGGCCAGGCCAGAGGCCTCCCGAAGGCAGATAGTCCAGGCTGTCCCAGGACAAGAGAGGGCCCCAAGGTAAGAGCTGATCTCCACCAAGGGCTACTCTCAAATCCAACCTGTCATGTGCAGCTTTGGTGGGCACCTGCCATTCCTGGGCCTCTTGTGGGATCAGGCTCACGCCTACATGCTCTTTGCTCTCGCCCACCCCACCTCCCCTTCTCTGTGTTGGTGTCTGACCCTCTTCCTCTCCCTCTTTCTCTCAGGTACAATCTTTAGCAGCAAGGTCCCCAGATGACTCAAGTTGAGGGTTTGCGTTAAGCAAAGACCAAAACAAGGACAGAGGTGGGACAGGACAAAGGGAGGCCCTGGACCCCCTGGGACCCCTTGATGCCTGGGGCCCCCTCCTCCCACCAGGCCAGGGCAGAGCCTGCAGTTTGGACCTGGCCTTGCACCCTGCGGTGACCTCTGCAGAGGGGGTTGGGGGAGCAGGTAATGGGAGAGTCAGGGCCCCACTCGACCCATGGTGAGGGGGGGGGGCACGTGCTGATGGGCCAATAGGAGAAGGAGCAGGAGGGGTAACCAAGGCCTTCTGCAGCTGCACAGCTCAGTACTAGAGGAGGAGGAGCCCACATCTCTAGAATTCCTCTCCTGCCTACACTGAGAGGCCTCAGCCCAGCCCGGCGCACCCACGCCCAGGCCCTCTGTTCATCAGCTTCAGGGTAGCTGAGCCTAGAGACTGACCGAGGTGGCCTCATCAGCCCACAGGTCACCCGGAAAAACCGTCTCATACCTGAAGCACAAGGTGAACTCAGGGACAAGAGAGCAGTGGCTTTGGTTTCATTTCTATTCTTCATGTTTTTGCCACCTGAAAGAACTTCCATTTCATCTTCTGTGAGCTGCCTGCTTAGGTCCTTAATCCGTATTTCAGTTGGAATTTTAGCTCTTTTCTTATTGACCTGTAAGACCTCTTTATATGTGAAGGCAACCCTTCCTCACTGCATGCAGCCTCCGTGGCCCACCTGCAAAGAGCAGGAGCCTTATTACACGCTTGGGAAAGAGGTAGCAAGGCACATTTTTCTTGGCCCCTGAAATAAATTGGGTTGCTTCATGGGCAGGGCTTGGATCTGCACTTATTGGCCCCTAGAATCCTGATGGCACAGGATTCCAGCTTGTCAAGGAAAGCTGGCAACAAGCTTGGGAGCAGGGCAGCAGGAAGCCCCATCCAGGCCTGGAGAGGCCTGGGGCCTCCACCACCTTGTGTGCAGGCGACACCCCATTCAAGGCTCTCGTCCTGGGTCTCTGCCCTCCTCTCCTTACTCCCAGCCCCATGCCCCGCCTAGGGTACCTGGATGTCCCCCTCGAGTGCCCAGCAAGCAGAAGTCAATTCACCCTGAATTATCAGACACCGGTGACCACAGAGGTTCCCAGAACTGTTATGGAGTTTTCACCTGTTTTCCATCAGAAAAACCAGCTCAGAGAGAGGGCCCTGGCCCTACCTGGGCACCCACACCTGCCCTTGGTCCAGCCATCTGGGGTGCTCTGAACAGAGGCAGGCTGTCACATCATGGGCCTCCCTTTCACTGACACTTGGACAGAGAGGGCCAAGTTGTTTCACCACCAAATAACTGTAAACACTTTGGTATTTTCAGAAGCACTGAACATATTATGGGAAGGAAGTAAAAGTCCCCTTGACTGTGAAGATGACAGACCTGTATAGCCATGAAGGTGCTCAGCCAGCAGGCTCTGGGGAGCCGCCTGCCCGCCTCGCCTCACAGATGCGGAGACCTGCTGCCTCACTGTGCTCTTAAGATGCCTTTATTCGAACCTGAGCCCTGGGCCCTCTCCAGCTGTGTCTTCATCTGCTACCTTCATGCTCAGGGGCCACCCTGGAGGGACACGGAACCCGGCCGGCATCCCCACAGCTGGATGCGTGGGGATCCCCACTACCGCAAGGGCCGGTGCAGCCCAGAAAGCAGCCCACGTGGCTGCCCTCTCTGTGTGACCGTCCATGGACCAAGGGCTCATTCAGAAGCCACAGGACCTCTGAATGCACACACAGCAGCAGCAGCTGGGACCATGTTCCCAGCCTGGGTCTGTGAGCCAGCGGCCCACAGAGCAACCTTCAAAAGCAGCTCTTCAAAGCCACGTCCGCCCCACTCGTCACAGTGCCAGGCAGTCACCGATGGGGACAGAACTGAGTCAACCCCCTGGGGGCCTGAAATTACTGCTGAGGCTGCGCAGCTCACGGAGGACAAGCAGGAGCAGACAAGGGAGGAGGGACAGTGACTGGAAGGTTCAGTGGCCCTGGCGGGAGGCAGGGCATCTGGGCGGACACGGAAGCAGCACCACCTGCCTGGACAGATGCTCTGAACACAGACGGCAACTCACCACCCATGGTGGCCCAGACCGACAGGATCTGGAGCTTAGGAAGATGGGCTTTGTGGCCATTTGATTCTTTCTTCCTGGAAGGGGTGGGCATATCCACTAAAGCTCTAGAGACATGTTTTTTTTTTATGTCTTGGATCAATCAGACTTCATCCTCCTCAAGTTGTATTCTCCAGGAATGCAAATACCTGTGTGATTGACCCACAGACGCCCGAGCATCTGACAGGTGAACTTTGTGGCAAGTCTCAGAGGAAGGAAATGGGATTTCCACAGAGTCAATTCATGGAGCCACAAGGGACCCCAGAAGTCATTTGACCCAAACTTCCTGGTTTACCAGGCTTCCCTGGTGGCTCAGACGGTAAAGAATCTGCCTGCAATGCAGGAGTCCTGGGTTCAAACCCTAGGTCAGGAAGATCCCTGGAGGATGGCAACCCACTCCAGTATTCTTGCCTAGAGAATTCCAGGGACAGAGGAGCCTGGTGGGCTACAGTCCATAAGGTCACAAAGAGTTAGACATGACTGAGCAACTAAAACTTTCATTTTTCACTTTCCTGGTTTATAGAGGGGGAAACTGAACCCAGAGAGATTACATGGTGGCCCAAGCCACATGGCCCAGTGTTGAGAAGTCATGGCCAGTGGGAGGAGACCATGTATTATGTCCTTTAAAACAGCCGCGAGGCCCAAAGTGTCCATTGACAGGTGAATGGATATGCAAAATGTGGTCCATCCATACAACGAATGTCATTCAGCCTCAAAAAAGAAGGAAATTCTGACACATGCTACAACATAGGTAAAACCTGAGGACAGTATGTTGAGTGAAATAAGTCAGACACAAAGAGGCAGATGCTTTGTCCTTCCACTTACATGAGATGTTCAGAGCAGCCAAATTCAGAGACAGAAGGCAGAGCAGTGGGTGCCAGGGGTCGGGGGAAAGGGAAGTTTGTGATGTTTAATGGGGACAGAGTCAGTTTTATCAGATAAAAGTGTTCAGGAGACGGATGGTGGCGATGGTAACACCACAACAGGAATGTACTGAACAACACAACACACTTAAAAATAGTTAAGATAGTAAATTTTATGTTACATATATTTTACCACAATTAAAAAAAAAGAGGAAGACTGGTAGGATATGTAGCTGTATGTCTAAGAAATCACTAATAAAAAAAATCAAAGAGACTGGTACTTGTCTCGCTAACTTTAAAGCCAAATTTTCAAAAGGAGTGCCTTTAGAACCACGTGGCATACCTTAACCTCTGCAGACAAACAAGGAACATTTACAGAAAAAAAAAGCATAACAACCCCAGACAGAAAACCACGAACTGAAAGGAACAGCTTTGATGGGCTCAGTGCTACCAGGCACAGACAGGGTCCCTGATCTGTGGGCCAGGCCAGGCAGAGGCGACCCAGTGGGCAGGAAATGCATGCCTTGCCCATGGGTGTCCTCCTTGTCCCACCTGGCCTGGAACCACCCTCCTTAGTCTGGGCACAGAAAAGCAGCTGGTCCACAACGCCAACTGCACTGCACTGGTGTCCTGGACAGCCTCTTCTTTGGCTCTGGGCTGTGTCCTCCTTAATGGTCAGCCCGGCCCCTCCTCCCAGGCCCTGGCCCCAGAGACAGTGCAGAGAAAGCTGAAGCACCGAGGCCTTCAGACCGGGCATGGGCTCTGCCCTTTCTGCCACCTGGTCAGCTCCCTGCACTGTGTGACTGACCTCACAATGACACACCCTCTTCACAGATGAGGAGACTGAGGCTCTGAGAGGTGACCCCTTCTTCTGCCCAGGGGTGCAGCATCAACCCACTGTCCCCAAGAGAACACACTCGTGACTGTCCCCTCCTGTTGGTAAGGACCCACTTCGACGGCCCTGCCACACAGAGCCCAGGCCTCGATGTCTGCTCACCTGGGAGCCCCAGACTGACTTAGGCACAGTGGAACCTGGAGATTGTGCAGGGGTTCCACACAGATAGCCCCCCAATGGGGAACCAAGGTGAAGACCCTGTGCACTCCAAGAGGTGATGTGCAGAAGTCCCCAGGAAGAGCAAGACCCAGACCCCCATCCAGTGCCTGTACTGATCGTAGGGGCTGGGAGATGCAGGAGATGGGAAAGCAGAGGGGACTGGAACTCAGATGACAGCTCAACCCGGCAGAGGAGCCTGAGAATGGGCAGGCTAGAGAAGGCAACCCCAGGACAGCCTCAGGAGAGACCTTTATTGTGCAACCACTAAGTTTCATCCAACTCTTTGTGACGCCATGAACTGCAGCACACCAGGCTTCCCTGTCCTTCACTATACCCCAGAGTTTGTTCAAACTCATGTCCATTGAGTCAGTGATGCCATCCAACCACCTCATCCTCTGTCGTCCCCTTCTTCTCCTGCCCTCAGTCTTTCCCAGCATCAGGGTCTTTTCCCATGAGTAGGCTCTTCATATCAGGTGGCCAAAGTATTGAAGCTTCAAGTTCAGCATCAGTCTTTCCAATGAATATTCAGGGTTGATTTCCTTGAGGATTGACTGGTTTGATCTTGCAGTCCAAAGTATTCTCAAGAGTCTTCTCCAGCACCATACTTCGAAAGCATCAATTCTTCAGTGCTCAGCCTTCTTTATGGAGAGACCCTGAAGTATCCTTTAAGTAAGGAAAGGAGAGGAGAAGGGAAATGGATGGACCAACGCTGCTCCACAAGGTAGAGCCAGCAAAATGAAGGGAATGCCCACTGGTCACCATACCAGGAAGAGCCTGTATGCAGATGAAGGAGGAAGGGAAGAGAAGTCTAAACTTGAGGCAGAAAAGAGAGCTTAACTCCCGCAAGACAGGCCATCCTAGGCAGTATGTCCCTCAGGCAATCAGTCAAGATGGGCATTTGTTCATGGATCAGAAAATAAAAATGCAAGTGTACGAATGTGCCCACTCTCAGGCCACAGAGGAATCATGAAAAGCACCGCCTTTCAGGCACCACGGTCTGCAAGCTGGAAGTCTCTCTGCTGCTCCATGGCCCCGCCCAGACTCGAGGGGCCAGAGACCCTCAGGGAAGAAGAGGCATGGATGAGGGGACACTGGAGCCCACCCCACGCTGGAATGACAAGATTGCCGGGGCCCTGGCCTCAGATCCCAGTCCAGGAATCATGGATGGTACAGTCCCAAGGGGACCACTCAGGACAGAAACAAGTAGTGCCCCCAGCACATGGATCAACACCAGGGCCAGAGCTCTGAAGCCAAGGCACCTACTGGTCCCTCGAAGTGGAACCCTGAGCTTGAGGTGTTCCAGCAGGGTCCGCCCCGCTGGGTCTCCACAAAGGGTGGGAGGACACTCACCCCATGTGGCACCTGGCCTCTGAGTTCCCAGCCAGGCCCTGCTCCTAGGGACTCCCAGTTCCTGGACTTTTGGGGCCTTCCTCGGCCAGGGAGTTGGGGATGAGGCCAGCAAGTTTCACAGCCTGCCCTGGGGGTGCCCCAGGGGACAGAAGGAGTGGGAGACATGGGAGCCTGGAAAAGGGGCCAAGGAGAAGAGAAGGAGGTAAGGAGAAGTGAGGGGGAGGGCCAAGGCAGGAAGCAGGAGCATAGGGCAGGCCCAGAGAGAAGGAGGTAAGGAGAGGTGAGGGGAGGACCAAGGCAGGAAGCAGGAGCATAGGGCAGGCCCAGAAAGGAGGCAACCAGACTTCCGGAATCACAGAGCCGGGGGTTGGGGGTTTGGGCTCCACCCCTACTCCAGCCCTTCCCATCACTGCCAATCGCACTGACAGCCTGTCCTCCTCCTCCACCCTCACCCATCACCCCACCCACTGGGACCCACCCTTCCTGCTCCCAGAGGAGCCTCATCCTCCAGCACCCATCCGGCATAACCCTCCTCCCCCAGTCAGGGCCAGGTGAGAGGTGAGAGGGTGGGACCTTCAGGAGCTGTGTCCAGGGGTACGGTCTGGGTTGTGGGGTGGAGTTGGGGTGTGGCCTCTTGTTGCTCATCATGGCCTTGTGTCCACTCTGAGACTGCTCTAGATCCAAAGCCAGTCCAGGCTGTGGGAAATGAAACACCAGCCAAGCCTCGGCAGAGTACGAGGGGAGGTCTGTGGGTCTCCCCTCCCAGCCTCTCATCCCCCACTGTCTCGCTCCTGCCAGCCTCCAGCTCCCAGGCAGCTCTCAGCTGCTTCTGGGTATGCCGACAGGTGTCCCGGTGTGAGACGGAGCCAAGGCTGGGGCAGAGGGAGCCGGGGGCTGGCTCACGGTGTCCTGGCCACGGCACTGTGGACCCTGCCCTCAGACACCACAGGCTGACTCATAATGTACCCCACTTCTTTTTGTGCACAAACAATTCTCCATTGTGTGGAGATGACACATTTTCTTTATCCATCCATCAGGTGATGGGCATTTGGTTTTTTCTACTCTTTGGTTATTGTGGATAATACTTTTATGAACAAGTTTTTGTGCAGATGTGTGCTTTTTTTCCCCACAAGATATCAAATATGTTAATATTTCCCTGTGCTATACAGTAGGTCCTTTCTGTTTATCTATTTCATACATAGAAGTGTGTACCTGTTAACCCCACACCCCTAATTCACCCCTCCCCAGCTCCTTTCCCCTTAGGTGACCGTAAGTTTGTTTTCTACATCTGTGCCTCTGTTTTGTAAATAAGTTCACTTATCATTTTTTAAGAATCCACATAACTAGTATCACATGATATTTGTCTTTCTCTGACTTCACTCAGTATGATAATCTCCAGGCCCATCTATGTTGCTGCAAATAGCATCCTTTCATTCTTTTTCATGACTGAGTAACATGCCATTGTATATATGTACAATATCTGCTTTATCCATTTTTCTGTCGATGGACACTCAGGCTGCTTCCAAGTTTTGCCTATAATAAACAATTGTGAACACTGTGGTGCGTGGTCTTTTCTAACTAGAATTTTCATCTTTTCCAGATATATGCACAGGAATGAGACTGCTGGATGCTATGGTAAATCTATTTTCAGTTTTTTAAGGAACCCCATACTGTTCTCCACAATTGCTGCACCAATACATTTCCACCAAGACTGTGGTTCCCTTTTCTCCACACTCACTCCAGTATTTATTATTTATAGACATTTGTTTTCTGACGATGGCCATTCTGACTAGTGTGAGGCGATGCCTCACGGAAGTTTCGACTTTTTAGCAAGTTGTGTGTATCTATTTCTGACTGTGCTGGGTCTTCCTTGTTGTTCACGGGCTTTCTCTGGTTGCAGTGAGCAGGCGCTACACTTCTATTCTGCGTATGGAATGGTTTCAGTCGTTTCTCTCTTACTGTGGAACATAGGCTCTAGGGTGCGTGGCTCAGGAGTTGTGGCACACAGGCTTAGTTGTCCCATGGCACGTGTGATCTTCCTGGACCAGGAATTGAACTGTGTCCCCTGAGCACGGGCTGGCAGATTCCTAACCACTGCACCACCAGGAAAGTCCCTTTAGCTTTGGTTTGCATTTCTCTAAGAGTTAACAATGTTGAGCATCTTTCCATGTGTCTACTGCCCATCTGTATGTCTTTGGGAACATGTTTTCATATCTCTTGAGTACATACCTAGGAAGGGAACAATTTGAGAAACTGTCAGATTGTTTCCCATAGCAGCTGCCCCATTTTACATCCCCACCAGTAACACATGAGGGTTCCAACTCCATATCCTCACCAACACTTGACACTGTCTTTTTTACTCTACTCAACCTAGTGGAAATGAGGTGGGATCTCAATGTGGTTTTTACTTGCATTTCCCAAATGACTAACGATGTTGAGCTCCTTTTGTATGTTTATTGTCTACTGGTATATCTTCTCTGGAGAAATATCTTTTCTGGTCCTTTGCCCATTTTTTAGTTAGGTCATTTGTCTTTTTACTGTTAGGTAGTAAGCTCTTAAGATATTTTAAATACAAGTTCCTTATCAGATATATGATTTGCAAATATTTTCTCCCTTTCCACGGGTTGTCTTTCCACAGGTTGTCTTTCCACTTTCTTGGTGGTGTCCTTTAAAGCACAAAAGTTTTTTTTAATGTTAAGTCCAATTTATATTTCTTCTGTTGTTTGTGCTTTATGGTGTTGTACCCAAAAAAACCATTGCCAAATTGAAGGTCACAAACATTGACTCCTAAGTTTTCTTCCAAGAATTTTTTGGTTTTAGCTCCTACAATTAGGCCATTTTGAGATAAATATGTTGAGCATCTTTTTGTGTGCTTACTGACTACTAATATATTTTTTGTTTTTATTTATTTTTTAAAGTTTGTTTATTAATATTTGTTTATTTTTGGCTGTGCTTGGTCTTTGTTGCTGCAAGGGCTTTTTCTCTAATTGCAGAGAGTAAGGGCTACTCTCTAGTTACAGAGCATGGGCTCCTCATTGCGGTGGCTTCTCTTGTTGCAGAGCACAGGCTCTAGGTTGCCTGGGCTGCAGTAGTTGTGTTGATGGGCTCATAGGAATTGCAGCTTGTGGGCTCCAGAGATCAGTAGTTGTGGCACACACGGCATGTGGAATCTTCCCAGACTAGCGATCAAACTCATGTCCCCTGCATTAGTAGATGGATTCTTTACCAATGGACCACCAAGGAAGTCCTATCTACTTTTGTATCTGGCATGAGATAGGGTTCCAACTTCATCCTTTTGCACATGGATGCCCACTTGTCCACTGGTTAAAGGAACCATTATTCTTTTCCCATTGAATTGTCTCACCATCCTTGTCAAAAAAAAATCAACAGACCATAGACATATGAGTTTATTCTAGACTCTCAATCCCATTCCACTGATCTATGTGTCTCTCCTCCAGTCACACTATACCCGCATTTATGCCACAATATCTGCTCTGATTTGACTGGTATAACAGTATAGTTAGTGTTGAAATCAGGAAGTAGGAATCCTCCAACTTTGTTCTTTTTCAAAATTGTTCTGGCTCTTTTGGACCCCTTACATGTCCCTACAAATTTAATATTTTATTCTTTTTTTTTATGGTAGCTGGAATTGTAATAGGTACTACATTGAATTTATAGATCAGTTTGGCATATACTGCCATTTTAAGAATATTAAGTCTTCAGTTCCATGAACATAAAACGTTTTTCCATTTATCTAGCTCTTTAACATTCTTCAACAGTAGTTTATAGTTTTCAATGTTCAACTCTTGTATTACCTTTTTAAAAATTTCTTATTATGTATTTTATTCTTTTAAAATATGAATTTTCTTTACTAATTTTATTTTGGGATTGAAAATTGAGAGTATAATGAAACATATTGGATTTTTGTATCTTGATCTTGTACCTTGCAATTTTGCTAAATTCATTTTTTAGTTCTAATAGCTTTTCAGAGGACTTCCCTGGTGGCTCAGAGGTTAAAGTGTCTGCCTGGAATGCAGGAGACCCGGGTTTGATCCCTGGGTCGGGAAGATCCCCTGGAGAAGGAAATGGCAACCCACTCCAGTACTCTTGCCTGGAGAATCCCATGGAGGGAGGAGCCTGGTAGGCTACATTGTGAGTGTAATGAAACATATTGGATTTTTGTATCTTGATCTTGTATCTTGCAATTTTGCTAAATTCATTTTTAGTTCTAATAGCTTTTCAGGGATTCCTTGGGATTTTATCTATACAAGATCATGATATCTGGAAAAAGAGGTAGTTTTACCCACTCCTCTCCTATCTGGGTACCTTTTATTTCTTTTTCTTGCCTAAGTGTCCTGGCCAGTACCTCCTGTACAATGTTGAATGGAACACTCTTGATTGTTTCTGGTCTTAGGGAGAAAGCATTCTCCCTAAGAGAATGTTTTTTGCCATTAAATATGTTAGCTGTGGCGTTTTCATAGAGGCCTTTTATCAAGTTGAAGAAATTCATTTTTAACCCTAGTTTGTTTAGTGTTTCTAGCAGGAAAAAGTAACTAGATTTTGTTAAATGCTTTGTGTCTGCATCTATTGAAATGATCATATACTTTCTTTGTTTAATCTGTTAATCTAGCATATCACATTGATTGAATTTTGTATTTTGAACTAACTTTTTATTCCTGGAATACATTTTGCTTGCTCATAATGAACTCTTTTTTATGCTGCTAAATTTGTTTCACTAGTGTTTTGCTGAGGACGTTGCATCTGTATCCAAAAGGAATATTGGTCTATAGTCTTAAGATGTCTTTCTCTGGCCTTAGTATCAGGGTAGTTACTGGCTTCACAGAGTAAGTTAGGAAGAATTCCTTCCTCTTCTATTTTTGGAGAAGTTTGTGAAGGACTGGTATTAATTTTTCTTTAACTGTTTGATAGAATTTACCAGTGAAGTTACCTGGACTGAAGGGACTTTGGGGGGGGGGACATTTAAAATTTATTAATTTATTAATTATTCTCTTTAATTGTTACAAGTCTATTTAGAGTTTCCATTTCTTCTTGAGTCAGTTTCAGTTGTTTGTCTTTCTAAGAATTTGTCCATTTCATCTGATTACTGTTGACTTGGTACACGGTCATTCATAGAACTCCCTTATCAGCCTTTTATTTCTATAAGATTAGTTGTAATGTCCACTCTTTCACTCCCGATTTTGGCAATTTGAGGTTTCTCTCCTTTTCTTGGCCTGACCATTGTTTTTATAACTATAACCTTCCTGCTAACTGGTATTCTTGAGTTTCCTTAATCCAAAATCAGAAGTATAAATCACCTTCTACCCCCATCATATAATTTGTTTAGGGTTTACCACCTGTTTCTCCCACCAGTATAAGCTCCATGATGGCAGGCACCCTCAGCTTTGTTCACTGTTTCCTAAGCATGCAGAAAATGCCTGGCAAATGATATGTGTGCAGGCAGATTTGCTGGATGTGTGAAGGAATCTGAAGTAATGCAAAATAAACCAGAAAAGTTGCAAATAGTAACAATAATAATAACAGGAATAATCTTAAAGCTCTAAACATGTGCGGTCCAATAGAGTAACCACTGCTGGTGTGTAGCCCTAACAGCCTGAAATGTGGCAGGTCCACGCTAAGATGTGCTGCAAGTGTAAAAAGACACAACAGATTTCAAAAACAATATGTTTTTAAATTTGGGATAGCTTAACAATAATTTTTGTATTGGCTATATGTTGAAACAATATTTTGGATAAACTGAATTAAATACATACACTACTAAAGTTCTTTTCACCTGTTTCTTTTTAGGTTTTTTAACTACCAGAAAATTTTGAATTACACATATACCTGACATTTGTGGCTCAAGTTTTGTTTCTTCTAGAAAGCTCTGCTCCAGATGACTTGGATAGGGTCAAGGGGTAATATTGAGTGTCTAAAAAAAGGAAGGCAAATTCCAAATGCATGGTCAAGTAAGGCTCTTACAGAGCCCATGGCGGGAGCGGGCGCAGGCACCTGGCCTTGCACACAGAGGTCCCTTGCAGGGTCTGAGTCTGAGCTGCCCACTGATCACCACTGAGGGGCAGCCACTTTCCTTGGGTCTGATTCAGTAGGTCTGGGGTGGGGTCTACAGGTGCAGCCGGGGGCTAGGATGCACCACCCTGATCGCCTTCTTCAGCAGGTACTGCTCCCAACTAGACCAGGGCTCTTCACCCGGAAAGCCCCTAACAGATGTCTCAGATCGAACCAAGGGCTTTGAAAATCAGGCTGCACCTCAATGTACAAGAACAAAAGCCACATGAATAACTTCACTAGGAAATGGGCAAAATGCTTCAACCTCTTGGCATCCAGCTCTGTGGCCAGCACCCAAGTCATGCCCCCCTTCACCAGGTGACAAGACAGGTGGCCACTCAGGCCAGCCATCTGAGACCCCCGAGACCACCAGCACCCCCTGCCCCCAACCAACTGAAGGGCCCCCATCTTTTAGTGGATGACATACAGCCACTTTGTTGGGGACCACTACACACTGGGCATGGTTCTAAGCCCTGGAATTCAGTGTGGGCTGAGTGACAGAGAGGCAGGAACTGCCTTTGGCTCTTCACTAGAAACAGGCACCAACCTGGATATGCCCAACACCATGGAGGGTGTTACATCCAAAAACAGGACACCTTTCCTGTTTCGTGGGAATGGTCACAGCATCTCCCCCCTCAGGGCTCACTGGCTGCTCATAAAGCAGGGAAAGGAGGTGGTTCTCAAATTAGGCCTGTAGAACAGCATGGTTTATGTATCCTCCAAAGAATGTTCTTAAATCTATGCTGAGCTATTGCCAATCTGTTCCTGAATTCAACAAAAGCTTGTATCTGGCTTAACAAAGAAGCATAACTTTAGTTATTTTAGGATCATTATGTCAATGCAAAAAAAAAAAAAAAAAACAGTCCACCAGGAGTTTTGGCCACTGAACGACCTAGTGACCCTCTAACCTAGGAGACAAAGGCCACCCAAAAGTTAAGAGCCTAGGAACACCACTAGCTGCCAATAAGGATGTTTTCATTTTAAACAGATTCAGATCTTTATATGAATAAAATATACATTTCTCTGTAACATGCCAATATGGTAATTTTTGGAAAACCAAGTTGATACATAATGCATTTTTNGGAGACAAAGGCCACCCAAAAGTTAAGAGCCTAGGAACACCACTAGCTGCCAATAAGGATGTTTTCATTTTAAACAGATTCAGATCTTTATATGAATAAAATATACATTTCTCTGTAACATGCCAATATGGTAATTTTTGGAAAACCAAGTTGATACATAATGCATTTTTACATTTCTACACTAACAAAGTGACTTGCAGCTGTGAAAGATGCTTTAAAAATAACTAAATCGGATTCCATTTTGAGGCGGGGAGAGAGAAGGAATTAAAAATTTTGAAAATATATTTGAGATCTCCAGAAAGGCCTCATCTCTTGCCTTGGACCAGGTGGCCTCAGAGAGCAGTGGGAGGGACAAGATGTTTCCAGGGAGCAGACGCTGTTCATGTCACCTCCACTTGCTCTTTCTTATTAAAGCACTTGATAAATTCCAGGCAACTCAATATGGACTCTAAGGGAACCATCTCTGATAGAATTTCACTTTAGGTAGAAGAAAGAAAATCCAACATTGCATCTCTCTTGCCTAGGCTCTTGGGGGATTCTTCAAATTAAAAAAAAAAAAAGGAGAGGAATATGTTCTTGGCTTCTTTTTTGATCAAGATCCCTGTGCCCCAACCCAGGACCCCACCAAGAAGTGCTCCTTCATCCACCATGATCACGGCCTCCTGATAACCCTGGGAGCCCCTGTGTCGAACACAGCATCCTCTCTTCCCTCTGTCTTGCTTGTCAGAGAACGGGTCCCCATTTGGGGTTTTAAAAATAAGGCCACCACATACATCCATCTCTTGATTCTAAGAGAACTGGCAGGCACTTAGCTGTAAGAAAAGTCTCTCTGACATGAGGGATCATCATGAAAAGTGTTAGAAGCAAACAAACTGCAGAATCACATAAATGGTGATTCCACTGTGTTTTTAAACCATATATGTGTGTGTGTGTGTGTGTGTGACGTATATGCATGTATACAAATGTGTACATATATATACACCACACATAGCCTTATACTAACGTTAAAACAGGCAGTCCAGGTTCCTCTGTGGAACGAATAAACTCGAGTGTGAAGGAGTCACATTTACTGCACATAGTTATGTGTTGACTTTTCTTTTAAGATATTATCCTTGTTGTCTATTTAATCATTAAAATCAAATAAGCCTTGCTGGCCCCAAATGGGGGTAGAGTATTGGTTGTCACAGAGGGACAACCATAGGAAATGATGTCTTTATAAAAAGGAGCCATAGGGCAATGCCTTGTGCTGGAAAAGCACAAAGAGGGCTCAGCGAGCAGCCTGTTAAGGACAAGTGAGACCCTGAGGAGCCCAGGGTCAGAGTGGACCACAAGCGAGCCATGAGTCAGAGAGCGGAATAATTGCCTTTTAAAAACACAGAATGGAGTAGGGTCATGAGCTTCTGAGAGAAGCAGAAAGTTGATTCTAGTCAACAGCCTGGACTCAAACCCTAGCCCCATGCAAAGAGTCTCTGAGTCTCAAGCACCTCTTCTCCAAACTGGGAGTAATCACGGTACCTGTTTCACAGATGAAGCATCTTAATATAATAAGCACCATTTAATTGCTAGAGACTGTTACCAGGAGAGAAAGAGTGCAGGTAGCAAGCACAAGATATATTCTTAGCTCTCAGCAAAGTAGGTTACGGTATAAAAATACCGTTCAATAGTAACTAAACTAGCCTCACCTTCATGTGCATCTCACAGCAGCCTCAACATGTGCGACTTCTCTCAATACCCTACATTAGGCATCTGGACTCCAACCCCGGGGGCCAGTCCAGCGGCAGAAGCCACTGGCAGGTTCACTCACCCCTTCCTCACGCATGCAGGAAACTCCACCGTGGGCAGGGCCAGACACCCACCCGCCTTTGTGTCAGATGGTGCCCAGTGACAGGGGAAAACAGAAGCAGGGAGAGGCTAGGTGGGGGAGGAGCAGGAAGCGGGCATGAGAACCTCTCCAAGGCAGCACCCAGGGGGATAAGCTGTGGGGCCATCAGAGGAGGGGTGGACAGCACTGGCAAAGGTCCTGGGGCACGAAGCACCCCATGTGCCTGAGGGCGGGAGAAGGCAAACACAGTGATTCCTCCTCCACCCGAGTCCTCTCTTCCCTGGCAACCAGGCTTTGGCGCTCCGGAGGCTCACCATCGATTTGCTCTGAATTTCCTGAGTTTATCTATTAAGCACCAAGCAGGCTGGTGGCCAGCGGAGAGGACGTCAAGAAAGCACAGAAGGTGGGTGGTGATGATCCTCCCGCTGAGGGGTCACACCCCAGGACAGGACCTGCTCTCCCCCAACTGGGGCACACTGGATAGAGTCAAGGACACACCAAGGTCAGCTCGGGGCCTGCCTGAGGTCCAGGGGATGCTGGGAAGGATAGGGTGCCCTGGACTGGGAGTGGGGGCCCTTTCTAGCTGACGGGGGCACATTGTCCGCTCTCTCTGAGCTGCAGTTCTGTGTCTATAAAATGGGGAGGGGGAGAATGGGGGGGTTCCCAAGCAACTCGAATCAAATAAAATCAGGCGTTCAAAGTGATGTGCCACTTAGAGGTTGTTACAATGGGGCTCACCTTCTCTCAAGGGGAGGGGTCCATGAACCCCTGAATTACATCCGAAGCCATGTGGAAGCTTTCTCCTGGAGAAGGGGATCTCTCAGATTTTAAAGGGGATGATTCCCCAGAGTCTAAGCTCCGGGAGCCTGAAGACAAAATGCACAAAATTCCTACCCAACAGCCACACAAGGAGGTCAGCACCAAGCCCAGGAAAGCGGCTGTGGGGGAGTGGGCCCAGGGGAGATATGGAGAATGTCCAGACCCCCACTGGCACCCCCAACACCAGAGACAAACTCTGAGGAAACCTTCGACCCTGGGCACCAGCAAACCCGCGGTGGGACTGGAAGAAACACTGGCAACACGGAGCTTGCCACGGGGAGAGGAACACGATGTACTACAGGTACTACGGTCACTACACAGAGCCGCAGTGAGAGGCCAGACACTGTCCCCACACACAGAGGCCCAGAAGACTAAGCTGAGGGAAAGCGCAAGTTTCCAAATTTCATATAAAGTTAAAAAGAAAACACCCCCAAAGAATCCTGTACATTAGTTGCAACTCTATCTGTGTGCAAATGAACCAAGAGTCTAAAAGGATAAATCTGAACACATCATAGTTGTTGGCGGAGAATGGTTACTTAACATTTCTTGGTAAGGCTTTATTTCTGATATATTTTTTTAAAGAACTCTAAAGAACAGGGAGGCCTGGTGTGCTGCAGTCCATGGGGTCACAAAGAGCCAGACAGGACTGAGCAACTGAACTGAACTGAAAGCCTAAAGGACAAAAGAAGAAACAGTTTCCAGTTTCAGGTAGAAGAGATACAAGTGTTTATTTTATTACTCCTGGAAGTTCTTTCCATTTAAAAAAAATCTATACAATATGAAACATTTTTAAACCATGTTGCTGGCCAGTTCAGTGTTGGGCTGAGTTAGTGTTAGCCTTGATCTATAACTGTCTGTAACTTAAAGCCAAAGTTAAAGGCTAGTTACCTGTATGCTGGTATTGGGGAGCTGTGCCCTGGCCAGGCAAGGAAGGGCAGAACCCTAGAAAACAGCTTTTCCTGGCCCTTGAACCCAAAGCCCAGGCCCCCAAGGGCTGATCCCACGCAGAGACAGCGGTGAGCGGCGGGGGGTGGGGGGTGGGTNCCCCGCGGAGATGAAGCCACGCGGAGAAGCAGGCGCAGAGCAGGTCCCGCCGCCCCCGCGCCCGGCCGCCCAGTGGGGGTGGGGACAACGTGGCCCGCTCCGGGGCCGACACTCCGGGCCAGGGCCGCCCCCTCCCCCGCGCTCTAGGCCCCGCGGCCGAAACCGCGCGCGGCTCCTCTCTGACCTCCCGCCGCCAAATGCGTCACGTCTGCCGGGCGCTCCGGGGACACCTGCTGCCGCCCCCGCTGCGCCGAGCCCGGCGCCTCGAGCCGGGGCCTCCGGTCCGGCGATCGTGCCGGACAGGGCCCGGTAGGGCCGCACGCGCCGCTGTCCGGCGGCCAGGCCCCGGGGCTTGGGGGTCGAAGCCGCGTGGGGCCGTGCGCTCCGGGCCCCGAGCCGGGAGCAGCCGGGGGCGCGCGGGGCCGCAGTGCGCCCGGAGCCGGCGGCGCAGAGGGTCTGGGTCTCCAGGATCACCGCCCTCGGAGCTCAGCGCCCTTCGGGGTCCCCGGCTCGGCCCGCACGCGCCGCAGCTCTTACTTGCCAATATCCTCGTAGAGCTGGTACTCGTCGGTGAAGCGGGTGCAAGTCACCGTGGTGGCCATGGCGGCGACGGACGGGCTCGGCGTGCGCTCTGCTGCGCTCGGGCGGCGGCGACTCCGGCTCCCGCTCGCGGGCACGGCGGCGACACGGGCGCGGGCGCGGGCGACACCTCGGCTCGCGGCGCCGAGCGGGGGCCGGGCTGGGCTGCGCCGGGCGGCGAGCGCACGCGAGATCTGCGCGCTCCGTCCCCGCCAGGAGCGCGCCGCACACCTACGCGCGGGGAGCGCGGGCGCCGCTGTCGCCGCCGCCGCTGCCGCCGCGCCCGCCCCGCCCGCCGCCCCCTGCACGCGGCCCGCACCCGCACACGCACTTGAGCCCTATGCCTGCACCTACACCCGCACTCGCGCTCTGCACACGCGCACCTACTCCTGCTCCGGCATTCGTACCCGCGCCCTCGCCCTGCACTTGCGGCGCCAGCACTCGCACCCGCGCCCAGGCGCCTGGGGCCACGCACACGGGCAACCGCTGGCTCCCTGAGCTGGCTTCTCCGCTGCCTCCTGGCGAACCCCTTGCCGCGCGCACATACAGAGGGAACTGCACGCAACGAACCCAGTCCCCTTTCTCCTCTGAAGGCCTGCTTCGACCTGGACCTCAAGAGGGGACGCAGGTGCACATGGGAGGGGGGAGAGCCCTCCCTCCACAGACTCATTACTAACACCCCCACGAGGACATGCACAGGAACCCCCCTTCCCGGCCCGCGTCTCTACCACTCCACACACCACAAGGTCCAGCCTCCCTGGCAGAGCCACCCAGGAGGCTCCCAGACCAGGTGTACACACTGGGGACACAGGGAGTACTAGATGAAAGGGTAGAGGCTGCCTGCTCCACCGCGGTCTTAGCCCCTCCCTCTTCCTAGCACTTGGCACTGGGGGCTCAGGAGCAGAGGTCCCAGGAACAGACATTTCCTATTCAGGAAGAGAGCCCTGAATCAGGGAACAGTGTTTGGTCCGTCAGCATCTTGGGGTCCTGAGAGCTCACAGCCCCCTTGCCCAGGTAGAGGTAGTGTTCTTCCTCTCCCAGGCATAGTCCACCTCCCTGCTCCCAGCTCTGGCCTGGAAGAAGACGGTCCATCTTGAGTGACCCTGGAGAGGAGGACAAGTGAGCAGGAGGAGGGGCAGGAGAGGTTGGGCTGACCCCGTTTCCCACAGAAGAGCCTCTCCCAGGGCCACACCTAGGCGGCCATCTAAAACCAGGACTCCAAATTCAGCAAAGACAATCTACTGGGCTCCACATCCCCACACTCCTCAGAGAGGAGAGGGCCAGGGTGAGTCTCGGGCAGGCCCAGAGGAAATGAAGCTTCCAGCCTCTAGCCCTGGATTTGGGTTGTTCTGCTGCCCTGCTAGGAGCCACTGCTGCTCCCCAGGAGTAGGGTCCAGGCCTGCCCTGCTCATCTCTCTCAGCTTGGTGGCCAATCCAGGGCTGGCTCCAGAACCCACAATAAACGTCTCCTGGATAGATCTAATGCAGGGATTAGGGGGCAGGGGTGGACTCAGGGCCTCCTCAACGAGGATGCCTTTGGCACACAGCTGTCAGGCAGTTGAGCACACCAGGGGGTGACCAGTCCCAGTCCCGGCTGGTTTTGCGGACCCAACTTGTACCCGAAAGAGGGCTGGAGGTGAGAAACACTTAGGGGACAAGGCGAGATCTGGACTGGGGGCAGATAGGGCCCCATGGTGGGCGTGGCCTTGATCTCTGCAGGGCAGGGCAGAGGTGAGACCACCTCCAGGCCTCAGTGCTGGAACCAGAGTGCCCCAGGTGCCTCCTGAAGAGCAGCCGCCCACCTCTCCTGGGGCAGCCGGGGGAGGACTGGAGGCCCCTCATGGACTGACAGAGGCTTGCTCTTGGGGTTGTGTTCTGCCCCACAGGGGCCTCTCCCCACACATGCTGGGCCATCTGCAATGCTCTGAGCTCCGGAAGGAGAAGGAGGCAGTCCCACACAATAGAATACAATTAGCAAACAAACAAAACAAAATTGCACCCCTCAGTAAATTAGGCTCTCTCCAGGCCACAAGCAGACCTTGCACGCTGCCAGGGTCACACACGCTCCTTCCAGTGGGAGTCCACGCCATGACACAGTGGCATTAAAACATGATGGCAGCAGTGACTTACATATATGCACTCTACACGTATTATCTCACCTAATTCTCAACCAGTCCTAGGAAGCATATACTATTATGATTCCCATGCTACTAGGTGGGACAGCAGAGCGACAGAGAGGTGAAGTAACTTGTCCAATGTCACGCAGCCAAGAAGTGGCTGGGGCTCAAACCTCATTTCCCCATTAAGACGCTTTTCTCTTTTTTTTTCACACACACACACAATACATACCCAGCACACACTCACACACATGCACAATGTCCAGCCACACTGGGCAAAGACACCACAACACTCTGGGTATCTGTTTTGAGGTCCTTTCCCCTCAGATCAAGTTTACATGAGAAGTCAGAGTCACTAAAAGGGTGTGACTTGAGGCCTTCATGTCGCTCTTGTGAGCACTGGAAGTCAACAGGGCAGCTCCTTCTCTGGGCTGGGACATTAAAGGCATGACATCAAGTGACCCTGAGGGGGCAGGAATAGCAGGGTGATCAGAGCATCACAGTTGAGAAGGAGTGAGCTACCAAATGGACCCAGATTGTCCCTGCCTATACAGCCCCACCCCTCAACCCCACTCTCTACCTCCAGACCCAGAAGGCTCTTCTCCAGCAGAGTGGAAAAGCTGGAAGGGAGAAGGACTGCCAGCCAAGACACTTTCAGGAGTACCAGGCCCCATAAGCCCTCTCATCTGGCTTCGGCCTCCCACCCCTCCTGCAGGAAGGGCCCTCTTCCACCCGCACCCCCACGTCATCTCCACCTCCCACCTCATCCTTTCTAGCTGGCTTTCGTCAGTAAGGAGGGCTCTCCCTCCCAGGTGGCAGCTGGGGCGGGTGTGGGGAAGATCAGTTCTGGGAGGTTATTGTTAGGACGGTCACCATGGCAACAAGCATCACATCTGCAGAGCCAAAAGTGCTGCACATGGGGCTCCTTCTCCCAGGAAAGCCACGGCCTTCCCTATCCCCCTTGCCTCAAGGGATTCCTGTCATGGGAGGGATGCCACTGCTGCCACTTCCCCCAGGCCCAGCCGTCTGCCTGGAAGAGCAGGAAGACCCTAGCTCATCAGTCTCCAGTCATCTGGCCCTGACACGACAGGCCGTGCAGGACATGGTGGCAAGCATGTGGGGCAAGGATGGTAGTGGTGGGGGATGGTGATGATGGTGACGGTGATACTGATGATGACAAACAGCAGCAATGATGGTGATGGTAGTGGTGATGGTGGTGATGACGACAATGATACAGGTGAAGTTGGTGATGGTGATAATGGTGGTGGGTGTTGTCACGTCCAACTCTGCGGCCCTATGAACCGCAGCACACCAGGCTTCCCTGTCCTTCGCTATTCCCTGGAGTCTGCTCAAACTCATGTGCATTGACTCGGTGATGCCATCCAACCATCTCACCTTCTGTTGCCCCCTTCTCCTCTTGCCCTCTATCTTTCCCAGCATCAGGGGTCTTTTCCAATGAGTCGGCTCTGCACATCAGGTGGCCAAAGTATTGGAGCTTCAACTTTGGCATCAGTCTTTCCAATGAATATTCAGAGTTGATTTCCTTTAGAATTGACTGGTTTGATCTCTTTGCTGTCCACGGGACTCTCAAGGGTCTTCTTCAGCACCAGAATTCAAAAGCATCAATTCTTCAACCCTCAGCCTTCTTTATGGTCCAGCTCTCACATCAGTACATGACTACTAGAAAAATCATTGCTTTGACTATATAGATCTTTGTTGGCAAAGTGATGTCTCTGCTTTTTAATATTCTGTCTAGGTTTGTCATATCTTTTCTTCCAAGGAGCAAGTGTCTTTTGATTTTGTGGCTGCAGTTCCTGTCTGCAGTGATTTTGGAGCCCAAGAAAATAAAATCTGTCCTGTTTCCACTTTTTCCCCATCTATTTGCTATGAAATGATGGGACCAGATGCCTTGACCTAATTTTTGAATGTTAAGTTTTAAAGATAGTGATAATGATGGTGGTGATAATGGTGGTGATGGTGACCCTACCACCACATCCCTGTTCCTAGTGGCCAGATAGCAAAAGGGAGGATGGTCTGAGCGCCCTCATCAGTTTTTGGTCACATGACCCTCTCCCTAACGGCCCATTGTCCAGGATCTATCCATGACTTCACTTAGCTGCAAAAGATCCTGGGGAAAAGGTCTTGACCAGCTAAAATATGGAGGTCCATCACTGAAGTAGAGGGGAAAATGCATCCTGGGGACAAGCAGAATTCTCTGCCACCTGGCCTGTGACATGGCCCACCAATTCTCTGCGTATCAGTCCTAAAGAGTCAACGTCTGCAGAGCCCACTGCTATAGAAAGAGGCAGGGGCCTGAGTACACACCAGTTCAGGGGTCTAATTCTGATCCCAACTGAGAGTCTCTGCTTTGTGACAGGAGCTAATATCTAATAGCTGTGAGGATTTACTGGTTTTAACAGATGCAAAATACTCTAAAAGAAAATGTACAGAATTAGGGACAGCCACTTTCAATAGCTGGCAGTTTCTTATAAAGCTAACCAAATATCTTCCCTATGACCCACTAATTCCTCTCTTAGGTATTTACCCAAAAGAAAAAGAAATGTATATCAAAAGAAAAAAAAGACATTTGTACAGCAATATTTATAGCAACTCTATTCATAGCAGCTGAAACTGGAAGCAACGTAAATGTCCATATACAGGAGAGCATGTAAACAAATCGGTGTATGTAAATAAGAATCACTACTGATACACTTGACAACATGAGCAAATCTCTCAGAACTAAAGTCGAATAAAAGAAGCCAGACACCAGACACAAAGAACACATGCTGCAAGATACCATTTCTGCGAGGTTCTAGAACTAACCCGTGGCTATAGAAGTCACAAACGCGGCTGCACGGCAGAGGCTCAGGGAGTGCTGGGACCAGCTCCTGGCAGCCTGAGGGAAGATTCTGAGGTGGTAGAGATGGTCTCTGTTTCTTTGTGATTACACAAGGGTAGGCTTCCCAGGTGGCGCGAGTGGTAAAGAATCCACCTGCCAATGCAGGAGACAGAAGTTTGATTCCTGGGTCGGGAATATCTCCTGGAGAAGGAGATGGCAACGCACTCTTGTATTCTTACTTGGGAAATCCCCTGGACAGAAGAGGCTGGCGGGTTACAGTCCACAGGGTCGCAAAAGAGTTGGACATGACTTAGCAACTAAACAACAACAACACAAGGGTATACATTTGTCAAAAACGTGTACTATACGAAACCATACTCAAAATCAGTGCATTTTTATCTGAATGTAATTTACATGCCAGTGACATATCATTATGTATGTAAATTACCCCTAACTTTAAAATTACACAAAATGTTGGCATCAGTTGTGGAGAATACGTGTTCTTCTCAGTCACAGGGAACAGTCTCAGTGCTTGGCCGAGGATCAGAAAATAGAGCGGGTCTCAAAAAATTTGACAAAAGCAGGCATCAGCGGCAACAGTGCAATAATATTAAAAAATAGATAACTAAGGGAAGCCAAATAAATCCACTCGGCAGTAAATGTAAATCAGAAACTACAGAAACTACAAAAATGAAACACGGACAGACACTAGTGAAGCCAGCGTGCCTCATAGGCTGTAGGGTGTGGCCACGCAGTGCTCCTAGGAGATAAGCCAGTTTGATTTACCAGAAAACGAATGAGATTGAGAATAAGCTGAGATTTACAGCTGAAGACGCTGGCAAAGAAAAACAACCCCGAGAAAGGTAAAGGGAGGAGTGTGATAAAACCAAAGAGAAACCCGTGAAATAAAAAACAAGCTAAGTTCAACTAACCAGTAATACCAAAAATTTGAAAAAAAAATTTCATAGTAAAATAGACAAACTTTTGACAAGTTTGGCCAATAGCAAAAAATATGTCCAAAAAACGTTGAAAAGGAAGACAAAAATGAAACAAAGAGATAATGATCACAAAAGAACATTATGCGCAGCATTTTACCAATAAATGGAAAAACATACTTGAAATGGAAAATTTTCTAGGAAAATATAAATGACTCATGGAGACTCAAAACAAGAGTAAAATACCATAGAAGAAATGCAAAAACTATGGTGAACTTTGCACANAGAGATAATGATCACAAAAGAACATTATGCGCAGCATTTTACCAATAAATGGAAAAACATACTTGAAATGGAAAATTTTCTAGGAAAATATAAATGACTCATGGAGACTCAAAACAAGAGTAAAATACCATAGAAGAAATGCAAAAACTATGGTGAACTTTGCACAAGACTATTTTCACATATTATGTTTGTACTACAAAAAAGGCCAATGAAAATATGAAAAAAAAAAAAAAAAGATAAGCAAAGAAAAGCAACAGCCATGACTGGGGAATGACCAGGGCCCATTGCACCTGACCTCTATCCAGTTGCACAGAAGAGTTCATTGCAAATTTAAAGGAATAAAACATTAGGAAATACTGGGTGCTCCTCCTTTACTTTTTGTTTGGTTTGTTTATGCCCGTGAGCCTGGCAGAGGCTGCGTTCCCACCCCTGGTACCCTTTTGTGCACTTGCCAGGCCAGCGCCCATAACAAGGGTCTACGCAGCACAGGTAGGATGCGCCAGGAAGAAAGGAGGGTTTGGAAGGATATGCTCATTGGGCACCGGTGCCTCGTGGGGCTTAGTTATTCAGGGTTTCAGAGGAAAGAAGGATTTGTAATAAAGACATGCACAGCGGTGTTATTTATAAACCAGAAAACTGGAAACAGCCCAAATCGCCCCCCTCTGGGACTGGCCTGGCAGATCCGCGGAGGAAGGGATGGAGATATCGAGCCACGTGACACATGGGGAGAGAGAGCTCCGTGGAAACAAGAGCCTCGTGCGTGGGGGGAGCCAAATATAATGCAGTTTGCACACAGCCACCGTAATTACGGGACACTGCAGACATGCGCACCCTTACAGGTGTCAGGCCACGGCCAGGCAGCACACAGCCAGAGTAGCCCGAGTGCTAGTCTAGGCGGAGCCTTCCATATGTGGGCATGCGGCCACCACTTCGTTAACGAGGACACACAGTTCTGAGGCATGGGGCTGACAGTGGTGGGGCCCAGTGGACTGGGGGTAGGAGAGTGGTGGGAGAAGCCCTCCCCAGGCCTGGGGGCAGGTGATCCAGTCGGCTATGCAATGCCACCTGAAAGCAGTCCAAGGATGGAAACAGAGCTGTAAGATCACAGGTCTTGGCCCCAGGGATGCAAAGCCTACCTCTGAGCTAGCCGGGTCCTCCTTTCTAACTGCAGGAACAAAGCCTGGGCCTCAGGGAGCAGAGGGGAGGTAGCATTTTTAACTCTCCCTCTCAGACCACGTTCCCTTATCCTGCCAGGACTCCCCTGGGCCCTGCTCTGAGGTGCCTGGGTGCAGGGCCTCCCCCTCTTGCAGTCATCCCATGAGGGTCTCCCAAGTGTCTGGGCTCTCCTTCACCCAGAGGCCATGAGGGCAGTGGGTGGAAGCGAAGTTGTGGGTGGACCCTGAGGCCCACAGAATGGAGTAGCCTCACTCGCCCAGACTCTAGCCCAAGATTCTTGGCCTCTGCCAGCTCCCATCTGCATCTGGCCTTCCTAGTGAGTCAGGAGAAGCTTTATACTATGGCTACAGCCCTCCTGCCACTCTCCCCAGTCTCTGACCCCTCTGCACCACACCCCCAGGCTAGCAGGCCACAACAGTTTGGGGGCTCTCATACAGGACACTCTTGGGCTTCCCTGGTGGCTCAGATGGTAAAGAATCTGCTGCAATGCAGAAGACCAGGTTCCATCCCTGGGTCGGGAAGATCCCCTGGAGAAGGGAATGATTACCTACTCCAGTATTCTTGCCTGGAGAATCCTATGGACAGAGGAGCCTGAAGAGCTACAGTCCAGAGGATTGCAAAGAGTCAGACATGACTGAGCGACTAACACAGACACATACAGGACAGTCACAGAAGGAGGAGGTCCCTCTCCTTCAGGGAGGTGACTACAGAAGCCCTCTCCATACCCTTGGGGCCTCAGCAGACTGGCTGGTAGGCCTGCTGAACAGCAGCTTGAGTAGGCTCTAAAGCAGCTACCCAATGGCAGCCAGTCCCCAGGCAGGCTCCCTTCACACCTCAGCAGCTCCCCGCCACATGACTGGGTCTCTATCACAGTGACTGGTGTCCAGGTCTTCCTGTCTAGGGTTCTGTGGGGGGCCATGCAGATCCTTGTCCTCATGTAAGAACCAGGGTCTACTGAAACCTCCTCACCTTCCCCTCACCTCCCAAGAGAAACTGTTGAAGGCCACACCCTGGAAACTGCACATCTGGCCTTCTTCATGGTGTTAATATTAACAATACTAGTAATAGCTACTGTCATTGGCAGGGAGCTAGAAGGTTCCCAGGTGACTCAGTTGGTAAAGAATCTGCCTGCCAATGAAGGAGATGCAGGTTCAATCCCTGGGTGGGGAAGATCCCTTGCAGGGAGCACAGCAACCCACAGCACAGTACTCTTGCCTGGAGAATCCCATGGACAGAGGAGCCTGGCAGGCTACAGTCCATGGGGTCGCAAAAAGTCGGACACGACTGAAGCAACCAAGCACAGAAACTGTCCATTTGGAATTACGACTTGGTGGACACTGCAATGGAGAAGTCGGGGGAGGGGAAATGTTGCATGACCCTGCTGAGGGGGCAGCGGGGGAGGAAGACACGAGAGAGGAACAGGTTTGAGGTATAGGTAGTAAGTTCCACTTCTCGGTGTTGAGAAAGAGCCTCCTGGCACCACCACCTGCAGCAGCAGGTGAAGATAGGCCCTCAGGCCAGAGCAAAGATGGGAACTGAAGATCCAGACCAGGGAATTATGTGAAGGAGCCGGGTGGGAGCCATAGTGAATGCATCTGGAAGAGAGTAAAGGACCATTTGTAGGTCTCCAGGGGAAGCCTGCAGGAAGGCGAGGAAGGGATGCTGAAAGAGATCAGAGGGAGAAAGCCAGGAGTTCCCTGGTGGTCCAATGGTTAGGACTCAGCATGTTCAGTGCCGAGACCTGGGTTCAATCTCTGGTCGGGAAACTAAGATCCCAGATCCCACTGGCCATACGTCGTAGCCAAAAAACTAAAAATAAGGAGCAAACTGAGGGTGAGAGAACCAGAGAGGAGACATTCTGGAATCCAGACCTGAGTAGTGTCCAGGCAGAGAAGTATCACAGGTGGTGGGACCAGGGGGTGGAGACAAGCGTCATCTTCTCCATCAAGAAGTTTGCTTTCAGGACTTGCCTGGTGGGCCAGTGGTTAAGACTCCGTGCTCCATGCAGGGGACTTGTATCTGATCCTTGGTCAGGAAGCCAAAACCCCACAAACTGCAACTAAACACTCTCACCGCAACTACTGAGCCCATGAGCAGTAACTTTAGAGAAGCCCGGATGTTGCAACAAAGACCCAGCAGAGCCTAAATAAATAAATTAAAATAATTTTTTAAAAAAGAAGCTTACTTATGACTTCCATGTCTAAATATTATGGACGAACTGGAACTAGAGTAACCTTTCCTCAGATAACCATAAAACTGGACAAAATGTATGAGATAACGGTTTTCAGGCTGCGGGTGACAGACCAGACTGCAATCCCAGAGAGGACAACTTACAGTCTGCAAAGGTTTCCCACAGTGGTTTTTACCAAGTTACCTTCCTACCAACACTGTGAGTTTGGGGCTGCTCCATAGTCTAGGGAGTATAAACTGGTAAAACTTTGGGCCATTCAGGTGGGTGTGTATTACACTGTGGTCCTAACTTTCATGTCCCTGACGACCTTCTCATATGTTTTAGGAACCTTTGGATATCTCTTTTTGTGAAGTGCAGTTCATATTTTCCCCCATTTTTCTACTAGCTGTCTGTCTTTTTCTTATATTCTAAATCAGGATCCTTTGTCGGATACATACATTGGAAGTATCTTTTGTCACTCTGTGGCTTGCCTTTTCACCTTCTTGAACATTATTTTTTTAATTAATTTATGTATTTATTTATTTTTGGCCATGTTCAGTTTTCATTGCTGCACACAGGCTTTCTCCAGTTGCCATGCACGGCTTCTCACTGCGGTGGCTTCTCTTGTGGACCGTCTGTTCTAGGGCACACAGGCTTCAGTAGTCACAGGCTGTGGGCTCCAGGGCACAGACTCAGTAGTTGTGGTGTACAAGTTAGTTATCCCACGGCAAGTGGAATCTTCCCAGACGAGGGATCAAACTCTTGTCCCCTGCATTTGCAGGCAGATTTTTATCCACTGGACAAGCAAGGAACTCTGTGCACATCACTAATAGTGTATTTTGACCAGTACAAATTCTTAATTTCAATGTGATTAAATGTATCAATTTTTTCTCAATGGCATTGTGCTTTTTATATCCTATTTAAGAGATTATTGCTTATTCCCAAGGTCATAAAGATATTCTCCTATTTTTTTTACAGCTTTATTGTTTATCCTTATGAATTAGTTCTACAATCCTTGTGAATTAGAGGTATATATGCACACATGTGTGTGTATTTGTGTGCGTATAGTATAAAGTAAGCATTAAAGTACTTTTCCATATGTATGTTCAATCCACCCAGCAGTAATTTTGGAAGAAACTCTCCTTCCCCTAATTTATAAGCAAGTAGTGATTTTGTCATACATGTGTGGGCCTGTTTCTGAACTCAGTTCAGTTCCATTGTCTATTTGTCTATTCTTGACTGAGGCCACCCTGGATATTTACTGAAGCTTTGCGGTGAGTGATGCTGCTGCTGGTACAAGTCCTACAGCCTTGTGTCTGTTGTTTCTCTGTTCCTCCTCCTCCAGTTCATCTTACCTTTCTTAGTCCTCTGAAATTTCAGGTAGATTTTAGGGTCAGGTTGTCTATTTCACACACACACAAACACACAACAGCTGATATTATGGGAGGGGGTAATGTGCATTAAATACATAGCTCGGATTGCAGAGAGTTGACATTATTTCAGTATCATCTTCCAATCCACAAATATGGTAGAGGTCCTTCCGTTTATCTAGGTGCACTTTAATAAAGCTCTTAGTTTCCTATGGAAATGTTTTGCATGTCTTTTGTCAGCTTTATTACTAAATATTTGGTGTTTTTTAATCCTGTAAAAAGTGATAATTCTTAAAATATTTTAATTATTTTTGATACATATAAATACAAATTTTAAAATGTTGACATTATAGCCAGCAACTTTGCTAATTTTACATATTAATTCTAGTAAGTTACCTGAAATTCTTTTGGACATTTTACTTGCACAATAATGTCATCTCTTAAGTAATGATCATTTTATTTCTTCATTTTCAAACTTTGGGTCTTTATGAACTGGATAAACTCTTCAATACTTTGGCCACCTGATGTGAAGAACTGGCTCAATGGAAAAGACCCTGATGCTGGGAAAGAGTGAAGACAGGAGGAGAAGGGGATGACAGATGAGATGGTTGGATGGCATCACCGACTCGATGGACATGAGTTTGAGTAAGCTCCAGGAGTTGGTGATGGACAGGGAAGCCTGGCATGCTGCAGTTCATGGGGTCACAAAGAGTTGGACCCAGCTGGGCAACTGAATTGACTGACTGAAGCTCTTCAATACAATGCTGAACAGTAGGGTGATTATAGTTATCGTGTTTCATTCCCAATCTCAGGGGGAATGTTTTCAATATTTCATCACTAAGAATGTTTTTGCAGATAGTTTTTAACAAAATACAAATTACCAGCTACTCCTAAGAGTGATCTGAATAACTTAAGTCTCTTAATATGTGTTGAAACTTATAGTCCAACCATATGATCAATTTTTGTAATGTTCCATATATATCAAAGATATCGTTTGTTAATCGTGTTATTCAGATCTTGTCCTTACTGAGATTTTTGTCCTCTTGTTCTCGTAAATTAAGAGAGATAGGTTAAAGTCTTCACTCTGCCAATTTTGAAGTTTCTCATTTTAGTATTGTCAATTTTTACTTTATATGTTTTGAGCTTACTAGATTTATACAAAATTTCTAATCTTTGTGTATTTCTGGCAAGTACACTTTTTAATTATTTTGTCTATCTCCATTATCTTTATTTTCTAAGTGTTTTTTTATAATTGCATTAGCTTTTTTTTGGTTAGTGACTGCATGGTATGGAATAAAAGGTTAACATACCAGACTTGGTTTGCCAAATCCTGCACATTCCAAGAAAGGCCTGATCCTTGACTGGCTTCTGTGAAATAACTTCTGAGCTCTTGGAATATCCTTGCTAAAAATCATGTTTTGATATTCCTGAGATCTTGGGGCATGCTCTATCAGTTTGACCAGGGTTATGAATTTAATTGTGTCCGCTACAAATCCAGATGTTGAAACTCTAGTCCACAGTACTTCAGAATGTGAGTGTATTTGGACAGAGGGTCTTTAAAGATAAATAAGCTAAAATGAGGTCATTTGAGTGGACCCTAATACAATTTCGCTAATGTTGTTATAAGGAGATGAGGACACACAGAGATACTACAGATGCAGAGAAAAAGTCATGGGCAGACACACGGAGAAGGTGGCCCTCTGTCAGCCATGGAGAGAGGGCTCAGAGAGATCAACACTGCATCCCAATGTTCCAGTCTCCGGAACTGTGAGAAAATAAATTTCTGTTGTTTACGCTATCCAGTCTATGGAATTTTGTTATGGCAGCCCTAGCTGACCTATACAATCACATAGCTGTGCTAACGTGACTTGTGGTGAATATCGGTTTCATAGCCTGAGGCCCTGGGCTACCCTGTATTGGCTTCATCTCTGGGGGCTGCAGACTGAGCTACTAAGCCTATTCATTAGACAGTGCAGCCAACTCCCGACATAAACCCTTGACATCAAGGCTCGGCTGAGCTCCTTAGTTGGCAGTGCTTCATGTGTGTTGTCAGGCTTCCCTGGTGGTTCAGATGGTAAAAAATCCTCCTGTAATGCAGGAGGCCTGGATTCAATACTTGGGTTGGGAAGACAACCTGGAGGAGGGCATGGCATCCCACTCCAGTTTTCTTGCCTGGAGAATCCCCATGGACAGAGGAGCCTGGCAGGACTCTGCTCCATGGGGTTGCAGAGTCAGACATGACTGAGCAACTAAGCACACACAGCACACATGTGTATTATCACACTTTGTTATCAGGAAAATTTACCAGCTTCACTGGGGGCTGTGGGAGGGCGGTTTCCCAGGTTATACCAGTAGTAAAGAATCCACCTGCCAGTGCAGGAGACATAGAGATGTGGGTTCAGTCTCTGGGTCAGAAAGATTTCCTGGAGGAGTGCATGGCAACCCATTCCAGTATTCTTGCCTGGAAAATTCTATGGACAGAGGAGCCTGGAGGGCTATGGTCCGTTGGGTTACAAAGAATCAGACACAACTGAAGCAGCTTAGCGCACACACACACGCGCACACACACACACACACACACACACACACACACATACATTGGGAGGGATATCCCTGGAAGCTAGTGCCTGGTTTCCCCTAGATTTCGTTCATGCACCTTTCCCCTTTGCTGATTGTAATCTATTTCCTTCTGCTTTAAAAAATAATAATAATAATAATTGTGAATATAACAGCTCCTGTGCGTCCTGTCAGTCCTAGGGAACCACCAAGCCTGAGAGTAGTCTTAGGGACCTGCGACAGACATGGTCTGTATTTTCCCATCCCTTTATTGTCAGACTCTCTGCATCCTTATATTTAAGATACGCCTCTTGTAGCAACATATAGTTTGTTTTGATCCAGTCTATCTTAGTCTTTATCTTGGAATAATTCATCCCTTTACGATTAATGTGGGCTTCTCAGGCTGCGCTAGTGGTAAAGAAGTCACCTGCCAATGCAGAAGACATAAGAGACTCGGATTTGATCCCTGGATTGGGAGGATCCCCTGGAGCAGGGCATGGCGACCCACTCCAATCTTCTTGTTTGGAGAATCCCACGTACAGAGGAGCCTGGTGGGCTACAGTCCATGCGGTTGCACAGAGTGGAACATGACTGAAGCGACTTAGCATGCACACACAATGAAGATTTTCATTTTTTCTATTTTTCCTGAGATGTCTTCATTTCACCCTCACTTCTGAAGAAGATTTTTGCTACCACATCCTATGGTATTCTAGGTTGGTGTTTATTTTTGCCAGCACTTAAAAATGTTTTTTTTATTGCCTTCTGATTATTCATTTGTGTTGAAAACTCTGCTATGTCTGATTGTCACTCCTTTGAAGTTACATTGTAGTTACTTATTTTTAGTCTGACTCCTTTTAAGATTATCTTTGTATTTATCCTGCTTGTGGGCTCATTGAGTATCTTGAATCTGTGGGCTGATAGCATTCATTTATTTTTAAAATCATCTGCCATTATGTCCATTAATATTTCTTTGCTCTTTCTCTTTCTGGGAATCCAGTGTACACGTTTTAGAACTTTTCAACATGTTCCATATTTTCTTTTTTTCCACCCTCGTTCATCAGCCTTGATATTTTCTACCGTCTTGGCTTCTACTAACCTTGTCAATCAACTTTCATTAGTTCTTTATTCTCTTGTGGCCCGTCATAAACCCACTGGCTTATTCTAAATATCAGTTATTATGTTTTCAGCTCTAGAATGTGTAATATATATTTCTCTAATGAAATTCTTTATCTCATCATCTATTTTCTTTAAAATATCAGTAACAGTTATTTTAAAGCCTGTCCGATAACTCCAAAATCTGTGTCATCTAAGAGTTTCTTGGTATGTAGATAATTTATAACTGAATGCTGGACACTGTCCATGACAATTGACTGAGGTTTCTGGATTCTTCTACGTTTCTCCAGACAGGGTTCATATTATCCTCTGGAGGCAGCTAGTGTGGGGGCAGACTACTTTAGTCCAAAGTAACGGGAGGCAGGATTTCAGCCCTTCTGTCTCCTTCTATCTTTGGTTCACACGCATTCCCAGGGTACAGCCTTCCCCAGGCCCCAACTCAGATTCTAAGTTCTGATTTTTGTCTCTTCATAACCATGAGATTATTGAAAATTCCATTCCTCCATTCTTAGCCTCTCACCATGCATTTAATATACAGGCAAATGCTTTAGGGGCCACATCTGAGTTTGAAGCTTCCAGCCTCTTCAGTCCTGGCCAATTTGTTGGCACCATAATTAAAAATGTCTCCCCTTCTCCATGTACGCGTAGAAAATTATGCTGGCTTCTTTGCCTTTTAGCAATAGTAGCCCTATGCTCAGCTTCGTAGCCTCTCTAACCCAAGAATTGGTTCACTTCTGAAGATGTAAGTGGTGTGCAGAATGTCAGCTCCCATCTCTCCAGTTCTCTTTGCTTGGGAAAGTTGGCTCCTCAGTTCATGGTTATCTGCAGCTCTCAGATGCCTTCAAACCAATTTTTTTGGTCTGAATTTTCTAATTGTTCACAGTGGTCTAGCCAAGTCCTCCACCATAACTGGAAGTAGAAACTCGAGGAAGGGATGACATCAAACTGGGCAGGTCTCTCTCTCACACCCAAACACACAGAGTAAATGATGATGATGGCTCCTCTCCGAGGAGCCCTCATTGGTACCAGACTTGATGCTAAGTACTTACATGTATTACGCCATTTGACTTTTATAGCAGCCTCATAGGATAGGTATGATGTCTGTCTTCATTTTACAGATGTGGAAACTGAGACTTAGGAGGTGAATCAACTCGTCCAGGCAACCAGTCTCTCCCTTGGAACTGAAATACACACACAAAATTTTAAGTTGTTTTTTATTATAGTAAAATATATATATATATTATAAAAGTTACCATCTCAACTATTTTAAGTGTACAGTTCAATGATATTTAAATACATTGTTGTGCAATCATCACTACTGTTGTGCCTTTCTAAAGTTTTCATCACTCCAAACAGAAACTCTGTGGTCATTCAGTAATAACTCCCCATCCCACCACCCTCCAGAGACTGGTAACCTCTAATGTACTTTCCATCTCTATGAATTTGCCTGTCTTAGATATTTCAGATAAATGGGACCATACACAATTTGTCATTTTTTGCATCTGGCTTATTTCCCTTAGTATAATGTTTGCAAGGCTTGTCCACAAAGTAGCCTATACAGTAATCTCTCCTCATCCAAACATTCCAAGCTCCCCAGTTCAGTTCAGTTAGTCATTCAGTCATGTCCAGCTCTTTGTGATACCATGAACCACAGCACGCCAGGCCTCCCTGTCCATCACCAACTCCGGGAGTCCACCCAAATCCGTGTTCATTGAGTCGGTGATGCCATCCAGCCATCTCATCCTCTGTCATCCCCTTCTCCTTCTGCCCTCAATCTTTCCCAGCATCAGGGTCTTTTCCAATGAGTCAGCTCTTTGCATCAGGTGGCCAAAGTATTGGAGTTTCAGCCTCAACATCAGTCCTTCCAATAAATACCCAAGATTGATCTCCTTTAGGATGGACCGGTTGGCTCTCCTTGCAGTCCAAGGGACTCTCAAGAGTCTCCTGCAACACCACAGTTCAAAAGCGTCAATTCTTCAGCACTCAGCTTTCTCCACAGTCCAACTCTCACATCCATACATGATCACTGGAAAAACCATAGCCTTGACTAGATGGACCTTTGTTGACAAAGTAATGTCTCTGCTTTTTAATATGCTGTCTAGGTTGGTCATAACTTTCCTTCCAAGTAGTAAGCGTCTTTTAATTTCATGGCTGCAATCACCATCTGCAGTGATTTTGGAGCCCCCCAAAATAAAGTCTGACACTGTTTCCAATGTTTCCCCATCTATTTGCCTTGAAGTGCTGGGACCAGATGCCATGATCTTCGTTTTCTGAATGTTGAGCTTTAAGCCAACTTTTTCACTCTCCTCTTTCACTTTCACCAAGAGGCTCTTTATTTCTTCCTCACTTTCTGCCATAATGGTGGTGTCATCTGCATATCTGAGGTTATTGATATTTCTCCCAGCAATCTTGATTCCAGCTTGTGCTTCCNTCCTTCCAATAAATACCCAAGATTGATCTCCTTTAGGATGGACCGGTTGGCTCTCCTTGCAGTCCAAGGGACTCTCAAGAGTCTCCTGCAACACCACAGTTCAAAAGCGTCAATTCTTCAGCACTCAGCTTTCTCCACAGTCCAACTCTCACATCCATACATGATCACTGGAAAAACCATAGCCTTGACTAGATGGACCTTTGTTGACAAAGTAATGTCTCTGCTTTTTAATATGCTGTCTAGGTTGGTCATAACTTTCCTTCCAAGTAGTAAGCGTCTTTTAATTTCATGGCTGCAATCACCATCTGCAGTGATTTTGGAGCCCCCCAAAATAAAGTCTGACACTGTTTCCAATGTTTCCCCATCTATTTGCCTTGAAGTGCTGGGACCAGATGCCATGATCTTCGTTTTCTGAATGTTGAGCTTTAAGCCAACTTTTTCACTCTCCTCTTTCACTTTCACCAAGAGGCTCTTTATTTCTTCCTCACTTTCTGCCATAATGGTGGTGTCATCTGCATATCTGAGGTTATTGATATTTCTCCCAGCAATCTTGATTCCAGCTTGTGCTTCCTCCAGCCTAGCATTTCTCATGATGTATTTGGCATACAAGTTAAATAAGCAGGGTGACAATATACAGCCTTGACGAAGCTCCCCAGTAGATGCCTCAAACTGCAGAGAGTACTAAGCACTATGTATATCGTGTTTTTTCTATACAGGCATAGCTGTGATCAAGTTTAATTTATAAATTAGGCATAATAAGGGATTAACTATCATAATAAAATAAATACGACAATGTATGCCATGTGTGCTCATTTGTATCCAACTCTTTGTGACTCTGTGGACTGTAGCCCACCACACTCCTCTGTCCATAGGATCTTCCAAGCAAGAATACTGGAGTAGGTTGCCATTTCCTCCTCCAGAGGATCTGCCCTACCCAGGGATCAACCCCACATCTCCTGCATTGGCAGGCAAATTCTTTGCCACTAAGCCACTGGGGGAGCCAATTATAACAATATACCATATAAAAGAATTATGTGAATGTGATCTCTTTCTCAAAAGATATTATTGTACTATATTTACTTTTCTTGTGATGATGTGAAATGACAAAATGCGTACATTTGAGATAAAGTAGTGTGAATGAAGCAGGCATTGTGATGTAGCATCAAACTATCACTGACCTTCTGATGACGTGTCAGAAGGAGGATTATCTGCTTAGGGTGATCCTGGAACACGGAGCCATGATGATATCAGTGGCTGAATGTCATAAGCTGACAATGTCGATGACTGGGGATCTCGGACAGAATGGTGTTAGATTTCAACACACTACTCAGAATGGTAGAAATTTAAGACTTGGAGTTGTCTATGTCTAAAATTTCCCATTTCATATTTTTGGGTTACAGTTGACCAAGGTAACTGAAACCTTGGAAAGTGAAACTATGGATAAGGGTGAACTACTATATCAGAAAGTCATTCATTTTTATGGATGAATTATATTTTTGCTATCTGGATATACTATTGATACATTTTACTTATCCATTCATCAGTGGATGGACATTTCAGTTGTTTCTGTGTGTGCTAAGTCGCTTCAGTCATGTCCGACTCTTTGCCACTTCATGGGCTGCAGCCTGCCAGGCTCTTCTGTCCTTGGGATTCTCCAGGCAGGAACACTGGAGTGGGTTGCTGTGCCCTTCTCCAGGGGATCGTCAAGACCGAGGGACTGAACCCGAGTCTCTTGAGTCTCCTGCATTGGCAGATGGTCAGTCGTTTCTACCTTTTGGCTGTTGTGAATAACGAGGCAATCAACACGGATGCACAAGTATCTGTTTGAACCTGTTTTCAGTTCATTTGGGCATTTATCTAGGAGTGGAACTGCTAGATCATATGGTACTTCTATGTTTATCTTTTTGAGGAACCACCAAACTGTTTGCTATAGCGACTTCACCATTTCTCGTTCCCACCAGCAACATGCAAGGGTTCCAACTTCTCCACATTCTCACCAACACTTACTTGCCTTTCTAAAAAAAATTGTAACTGTCCTGATGCTGCTGCTGCTAAGTCGCTTCAGTTGTGTCGGACTCTGTGCGACCCCATAGATGGCAGCACACCAGGCTCCCTCATCCCTGGGATTCTCCAGGCAAGACAACTGTCCCAGTACAGGTGAAATGTAAAAACCTCACTGTGGTTTTTGCATTTCTCTATTGACTAATGATATGGAGGATCTTTTCGTCTGCTTATTGGTTATTTGTCTATTCACTTTGAAGAAATGTCTATTGAGATCCTTTCCCCATATTTGGTTTGTCTTTTTCTCATTGAGTTGTAGTTCTTTCTACTTTCTGGATATTAAACACTTATTTTCTTCTAGTCTGTATGTTGTACTTTCACTTTCTTGATCATGTCTTTTGATGCCCCCCAATTTTTAATTTTAATTAGGTCTACTTTATCTCATTTTGTTTTGTTGCTTTGTGGTGTAATACTTAAGAAGCCAATATAGAATCTGAAGTTCAAAGGTTTGTTTTCTTCTAAGAGTGTTATGCTTTTAGCTCTTATATTTGGGTGGTTTATCCATTTTGAGTTAATCTTTGTGTATGGTGTGAGGTAGGGGTCCAACATTATCTTATGACACAGACAAGTTCATACAGACGGATTAGTGGTTGATGAGGCCTGGGGATGTGGGTGGGTGGGTGGAATAAGGAGTGACTGCTAATGGGTATGAGGTTTCTTTTGAGGGTGATTAAAATATTCTGCATTTAGATAGTGGTGATGGTTGCATAACTGTGACTACATTAACAACCACGAATTGTACACTTTAAAAGGGTGAATTTTATGCTATGTGAATTAGACCTCAATAAAGCTGTTATTAAAACAAACAAACAAAAAGAACAGCTGGTGGCCCGTAGGAGGGGGACAGGCCTGGCAGCCCCGCCTCCTGCTTCTAGGAGAGCAAGCATGCTGCCCTCCTGTGGCCTCTGATGGCCGCCAGCCAGGCTCCAGGACTGCCAGGGCTGTCTTCTAAATCAAACTCGCAGCCCAGACCCAGGATTCGTTCTCCTCTGCTGTGTCACAGTTTAGGAGGAAAGGGTCTTCTTTCACCAACTTTTCTCCACTTTGGTCCCAACCTCAAATGCGACTGCAGTGGGCTCTTAATCCTGGCAAATCACCAAGATGGAAAGAGCATGCAGACAGCAGCTCCTGTGCCGTCTGTCTCTTCCAGGGAGTGGGGGAAGCGCAGAGGAAAGGCAGGAGCACGAGTGGTCCCAGTGGAGCCATGGGCGAGGCCAAGATCGAGCTTTGCCCCGAGCTCCCTCTGTGCGGCGAGGGTCTGGGACTCGACCTGTCCTCTGGCATGAACGAATCTGGCAAGGTGTCTGGGGGTCCTCCTGCTGCAAGGCCAGCCCTGGTTCCACTTGGGACTTGAGCGCTTGACTTCATGGACAGCCTCTCAGGAGGCCCGATTTGCACTGGCCCTTTGTACAAGGCTGCTTTGTGGGCCTTTTTGTGGATTGAGGGGATGGGAAGTTTTCTCATGGCTCCTGGGCATGGGGGTCTCAGGAAACCCACTACCTTCCTTCACTTGGAGGGGCAGGGGCTGGGGGCAGGGCTGTCAGCATTCTCCCAGGGACTTTGGAGGTGCAGCCTTGGCAGCCTTCCTAAGCAAAAGCTGTTGACAACCTGGGTTAGAAAGGAGAAGGCAGCAGGCAAAGGGTGAGGACTGTGGCTGAGCGACCATGGATGGGTCCCTGGGCCACTCCCAGCCCCCTCAGTATGACCAAGGCTCTAGGTTGGGAGCAGGGGGGCTGGAACCAGTCTGGTTGGTGCCATTGCTGTGTGGCCCCAATGGGCCTCTTCCCAGGAAGCTTGGGGTCCCTCAAGCAGGCCTTGGGGGCCCTGAGCTCTCTCTTGACTTTCCTGCCTCCCAACAAGGCCGGGGTCCAGAGGAAGCAGAGTGTGGGACTCTGGGTGCAAAAAACAGGCTTGAGAAGGAGATCCTCTGATTCTCCCTGTGAAGTCTGCAAGGCCAGGAAGGAGAAAGACCAGAGGGCACGCTGCCAGGAAGGCACAGCCCTCCCCTCTCCTGGCCTGAAGGCCCGAGGGGCCTGGCTGGCCCACTGCCCCTGGTATCAGGCACTTGCGGCTCTTCAGCAGGATTCAGGAACCACCTGGCCACTACAGAGCTGCCTTGGCATTTTAATTACAGTCATTAAGATGCCTCCTGCCACTGTGGCCCTGTCAGCAGTTCCAGGCCTTTCTGTGTGGAGCACCTCAGCCTCAACCCCTCCACCTGGCTGCTAACACTCTCTCCTGCCCCTCCAGGGCTCACAGTCCCCTGGGGCTTCTGGCCCCCCAGGTCCCACCTCCCCAGCTGGACAGGCAGGGTTTTAGGCAGCATCTCCTGCCCCACTACCACCCCCGCCCCATTCACATTGGCCATCAGGTCAGGCGCTGGGCAGAGGCCACGGTGGCTGGGTGAGGGTGGAAGCATGTTCTCTCAGAAGGGTCCTCAACAGCCTCCAGACCACTGTCTGCCTTGTCCCTCTGGCATTGGGAGCTCTGCCCAAAGGAGTTCACTCTGGTGTCCCTGCTCCCAGCCCAGCCAGCCAGCCCCTAGCCCCTCCCTAGTGGGACCCCTGGGCTCCAAGTGCTGCCTCTTCACAGAATCTGTAGAGTGGGGACCTCTTCCACAGAACCACCACACCACCACGGTTCGGGTGTGACAAGCACCCTGTTTGTCTGTCTGTCTGTCCCCTCACAAGGCTACAAGAAAAGCACCTGTCTCCCTATGCCTCCTCTAAGACCTGGGCCTGAGTCTCAGAATTTTAATTCCCAGAAAAAGCTGTTCAGCCAAACTTAGCACAGAATGGCAATTCTGGGGTTGAACTCTACCTAGCAACAAGATTAGCAGCTGATTTTGCAAACTGGTATTTTTATCCCTGGGACTGGAACGGCTCAGAAAAGTGGCCTCCTCCTGCACCACCTGGGGACCCCGCCTCCCCAGACGCTCGTCCTGGCCCCATGCCTGACTCTGCCTTCCCTTCTCACTTGTAGGGGTCCCTGAGTTCTGGGAGGTAGGGGGGAGGATCGTGACAACCCCCAGAGAGGAATGTCAATCCCTCGGTCCGTGAGGAAATGCTGAATAGATGCTGAGGCTCCCAAAGTGACCTGTCCTCCCTCCTCACTCGCTGCCTCCCTTTTTCTTTTCCTCATCCCTTTGTCTCCGCATCCCAGATCACTGATACTTTCCAGGTCATGCTGCATTTTGTGCCCCATTAGCTGGGGGATCTGTGGGGCCAGCGTCACAGTGGGCCAGGCAGCTGTAGGATGCTTTGGGCCATTTCCTCGCCCCCCCCCCACTCCCAGCTCCTCTCTGTCCCCCCACAGTGATCGGAACCTTCCAGCAGCCTAAAGCCCGAGTGCTGTAGTGTGGGCTGCCATCTGCCAAGCTGTCATCTAGGAGTCATCATGGCTCCTTGTTTTAGAGAAAAAATATTGTGATGGTGAAACCTCCCGGAACTGGACTTTCAGTTCCAGAACAGGATGGATGGTGTGGACTTCCTTTTCCAGCTCCTCCTGCCTGGACATAATCCAGCAGACACCCATAAAAGGACCCTGAAAGCTGGAAAGGAGAAGGCAGGCAGCCTGGGGTCACAGGACTTGAGAACAACACGCTGTGTGTCCCTGGGTTTCTTTTCATCCCTCATACATACCCAGGGTTGAGCACAGGGGCTTGCAATCTGGATTGACACCAGACATCGACAAACCAGGAAAAGCTACTCTCAGGCTTCCCTGGTGGTGCAGAGGTTAAAGCGTCTGCCTGCAATGTGGGAGACCTGGGTTCGATCCCTTGGTAGAGAAGATCCCCTGGAGAAGGAAATGGCAACCCACTCTAATATTCTTGCCTGGAGAATCCCATGGATGGAGGAGCCTGGTGGGCTACAGTCCACGGGTCTCAAAGAGTCAGACACGACTGAGCGAGTTCACTTCACTTCACTTCACTCTCAGGCCAAAGGATGGGAGGGGGAGGCCCAGTGGAGCTGGTGCTCTGTGCTCTTTCATCAGATGTCAAGGCAAGCAGCATCATGGGTAGAGGCGTCTCCCCACCTCCATCCAGTGCCATGCAGAGCCCCAGGCCCAATAGAAGTGTGCCATAGGCTGTACAACCATGCAAGAACTCTGAAGACTAAACACTGTTCAGTTCAGTTCAGTCACTCAGTCATGTCTAACTTTTTGTGACCCCATGGACTGCAGCACACTAGGCTTCCCTGTCCATCACCAACTCCTGGAGATTACTCAAACTCATGTCCATCAAGTAGGTGATGCCATCCAACCATCTCATCTGCTGTTGTCCCCTTCTCCTCCTGCCTTCAGTCTTTCCCAGCATCAGGGTCTTTTCCAATGAGTCAGTTCTTCACATCAGGTGGCCAAAGTGTTGGAGTTTCACCTTCAGCATCAGTCCCTCCAATGAATATTCAGGGTGGATTTCCTTTAGGATTGACTGGTTTCCTTGCAGTTCAAGAGACTCTCAAGAGTTCTCTCCAATAACACAGTGCAAAGGCAGCAGCGCTTGGAGCTCAGCTTTCTTTATAGTCCAACTCTCACATCTGTACATGTGGTAAACACTGTTACCACAATCTATAAAAGTAAGCCTGAAAATATACATTGAACCTTAGAAGGGTGACTACCAGCTAAATAGAGGAGTTACACAAGATCAAGACTCAACATAATAACCAAAATATCCAGGATATAAAAACAAACAAAAAAAATCCTTCATCATACCAAGAACCAGGAAAACCACAATTTGAATGAGAAAAGACAATCAACTAATGCCAATGCCAAGCTAACTTGGCAGTTAGAATTATCAGGCAAAAATTTTAGAGCCGCCATCATGAAAATGCTTCAATAAGCAGGAGTTTTGTAAGTTTTTTTATAAAAATTTTTCTATAAAGAAAAGTATTTTCTACAAAGTAAATATTATACTCACAGTTGTTGAGTGTTTATCATAAATGGATGTTGAATCTTGTCAAATGTTTTTTTCTGAATCGACTGAGATGATCATATGGTTTTTATCCTTCATTTTGTTCTTTCACATGTGTTACAGTGACAGATTTGTAGATGTTGAACCATCCTTGCATCCCTGGAACAAACCCCACATGACCATAGTGTAGGACTCTTCTAATGAATTGTGGAATTCAATTTGTTCATATTTTGTTAAGAATTTTTGCATCTATGTTCATCAGGGATATTGGCCTGTAATTTCTTTTCTTGTAGCATCCCTGTCTGGTTCTGGTATCAGAATATTGCTAGCCCATGAGCTTGGGAGAGTTCTCTCTTATTCTGGTATTTGGAAGAGTTTTAGGAGGTTTGGTATCAATTCTTTGAATGTTTGGTAAAATTCACCAGTGAAGCCATCGGTCTGGACTTTTGTTTGTTGGGAGATTTTTGATTATGGATTCAGTCTCCTTGCTGGTAATCAGTGTGTTCAGATCTATTAATGTTTCATCATGACTAAGCCCTGGTATGTGCTTCTCTGGTGGCTCAGACAGTAAAGAATCTGCCTGGATTGCCAGAGACCTGGGTTCAATCCCTGGGTTGGGAAAATCCCCTGGAGGAGGACATGGCAATCCACTCCAGTATTGTTGCCTGGAGAATCCCCATGGACAGAGGAGCCTGGCAGGCTACAGTCCGTGGGGATCACAAAAAGTTGGACACGACTGAGCGCCTAAGCGCAGCATAGCACAGGTCCTATGTTGTTAGGAATTTATCAATTTTCTCTAGGTTGTCCAATTTGTTGGCGTATAATTGTTCATAGCAGTCTCTTATGATCTTTTGTATTTCTGTGGTACCTCCTTTTTCATGAAATTCTGATCTTATTTATATATTCCCTCTGTTTTTCTTGGCAAGCCTAGCTAAATGTTGGTAAATGTTGTTTACCTTTCCAAAGAACCAGATCTTAGTTTCGTTGATCTTTTCTATCATCTTTTTAACCTCTATTTCACTTGTTTCTACTCTAAGCTTTGTTACTGCCTTCCTTCTCTGAAATCTGGGCTTTCTTCTTCTTTTTGTTGTTCCTTGAGGTGTAAAGTTAGGTTGTTCAGGATGTTTTTTTCCCCTTGAGATAGACATTTATTGCTATAAACTTCCTTCCTAGTAATGCTCAGCTGATCTCAGCACTACAAGTGTCAGCAGCCAGCACAGAGCAATTGAAGAGGCCACAATGAGAATGACTGGCTCCGAACAAGCTCTGATGAGCTGGAACAGCAGAGCAATGAGATAAACAGAGAGAAGGAGAATGTCCAGTTGAAGAGCAGAGCTGAGGATCTGGAGTCCAAGAAAAAGAGATGAAGCTGAAAGGCCTCTGGAAACACAGTGAAATCACACCGCCACTCATGCCAGAGTGTGAACACATCTCTGAGAAGTTACAGGCAGCAGAGAGACAGTAGGAACCTGGAAGACAAGGTGTGTTCTCTGAAGACAGACACTGAGGAGAGCAAGTACCGACACCACCACCTGAAGGTGGAGCTGAAGAGCTTCCTGCAGGTGCTGGGTGGGAAGATCTCTGGCCTGCAAGACTTCCACCAGGGCCTCTCCAAGCGGGGTGCCAGCAACTGGGGCTGCTCCTGAGCCCCCAGTGTGTGTGTGAGAGAGGGGTCTCTAGTGGTAGCGCTAGGCTGTCCTCTCACTTGTGTCGCTTCTGTTGAGGCAGGTGCGGTGTGTCATGCTTCCAAACCAGAGGTGCTGTCCACCCTCTCCTCCTCAGAACAGAATCTCCCTAGCTTCTCTGGCCTTATGAGGTTGTAGATAACTGAACGATTCTGACTCAGGAATCTAAAACTAGGTCTACCTTAAACATTTATGCTGTCAAGGCAGGGATGTTTATATCTTTCTTAAGGGCTGTTGCAACCACATGAACTGAAAAAAATGAGCCTCTTCTAATCCAAATATGAATACCTTCCTTTGCCACTTCCTTTTTCTGAGGAGTGTTCAGAATATTCGAATGTCCATCAGGCACCAGTGCGTGGGGATGTGGTGACAGCAACTTCCCTCTCAGTATACATGGAGATGTTTCAAAACAACCACTTAGTAGAGATTTGTCCCAAGAAAGAAAACAAGTTTCTGGTGGGTGTGTTTTTTGGCACAGGAATCGCCTGCATTCACTCTGCCCACTTCCACCCGCCCCTAGTTGGTAGGGTTGTGACAATTTTCTTTATCTTGGTTTCATTTCTGAGCAGATTACAATGCTGTGGGGACACTGTACAGTGAGGGTGCCTAACACAGTGCCTGGCACACAGTAGGTGCTTAGTAAATACTTGTTCAATTAAACACATTAAAAGAAACATTTCTCTCTTAGCACTGCCTTTGCTCTGTCCCATTAATTTTGGTATGCTGATCAGACATTTTTATTTTCATTTGTCTCAAGGTATTTTCAAAATTTCTTCTTCAATCCATCGGTTGTTCAGTAGCATGCTGTTTAATCTCCACATATTTATGAATTTTCCAGTTTTCTTCGTGTAATTAATTTCTAGTTTCATACCACTGTGCTTAGAAAAGGTGCTTGATATGATTTCAATCCTCTTACATTGATTAGGTCTTATTTTATAGTCTAACATACAAGCTATCTTGGAAAATGTTCCATGTGCTCTTAAGAAGAATGTGTATTCTGTTGCTTTTGGATGGATTGTTCTAAAAATATCTGTTAAGTCCATCTGCTGAACATGTTGCTTAAAACCAATGTTCCCTTACTGATTTTCTGTGTGGAAGTAAGTGGGGTATTAAAATCCCCTAGTATTATTGTATTGCTGTCTATTCCTCCTTTTAGGCCTGTTAATATCTACTTTACATATTCAGGTGGTCCCATGTTCAGTGCACATACAATTGTTATATCCTTTTGTTGGACTGACTCCTTGATCATTACATAACACCTTTGTTTGTCTCTCATTACAGCCTTTGCTTTAATGTCTCTTTTGTCTGACATAAGTATAGCTATTCCAATTTTCTTTTGGCTTCCACTTGCATGGAAATATCTTTTTCACATCTCGTCACTGTCAGCCTGTGTGTCCTTACATTTAAAGGGAGTCTCTTGTAGAAAGCCGATAGGTGGGTATTGGTTTTTGTTGTTGTTGCTCATTTGTTTTTTCAGCCACTCTGTGTCTTTGGAGAATTTAGCCCACTTACACTTTTTATTGACAGACATGTGCTTATTGTCATTTTGTTGTTTTCTGGCTGTTTTTGTAGTTCCTCTGTTCTTCTCTTCGAGAGGACTCAAAAAAGTCCTCTTCTTTTGTGAGTTTATTTCTCAAGCAGTATGCTTATATTCCTTTATCTTGTGTACTCACTGTAAGTTTTTGCTTTCTGGTTACCATGTGGCGTACATATAACAACTTATATCCTTAACAGTCTGATTCAAGTGGATTAACAACTTATGTCTGAGCCCATTCTAAAACTCAACATTTTTGCACTTTGTCACTCTTGGCTTAATGTTTCTGATGTCACATTTTACCTTGTGGCTCAGCTGGGAAAGAATCTGCCTACAATGCGGGAGACCTGGGTTTGATCTCTGGGTTGGGAACATCCCCTGGAGAAGGAAAAGGTTACCCACTCCAGTACTCTGGCCTGGAGAATCCCATGAGCTGTATAGTCCATGGGGTCGCAGAGTCAGACACAACTGAGCGACTGTCACTTTCACTTTCAACGTATCCCTTAGCTAATTGCTAAACTCAGTTTTACTACTTTTGTCTTTTTATCATCATACTAGCTTTACAAGTAATTAAACCACTACTATCAATTTATGCTTACCAATGAGATTTATACTTTCATATGTGGCCTTTTACTACTTAGCAACCTTTCTTTCAGCCTAAATAAGGTCCTCTAACATTTCTTGTTTAGTGGTAATGAACTCCTTTAGCTTTGTTTGTCCATAAAACTCTTCATTTCTCCTTCAATTCTGAATGATGACCTTGCTGGGTAAAGTATTCCTGGTTGGAGGTTTTTTTCCCTTCATCACTTTGAATACATCATGTCACTCCCTTCTGGCCTGCAAAGTATATGCTGAAAAAATCTAATGATGGTCTTACAGGAGTTTCCTTGTATATACTAAGCTGGTTTTCTCTTGCTGCTTTTAAAATCCTCTCCATATCTTTAACTTTTGACTCTTTAATTATCATGTGCCTTGCTGTGGATCTCTTTGGAGTCCTCTTTTTTGGTAGTCTCTGGGCTTCTTGGATCTGGATGCTTGTTTCCTTCCCCAAGTTAGGGAAGTTTTCAGTCATTAGTTTTTCAAATAAGATTTCTGCCCTTTTCTCTCTCTCTCTCTCTTCACCTGCGGGACTCCTATAATGTGGATGTTAGTCCATTTGATGTTGTCCCATAATTCCCTTAAGTTACCTTCAGTCTTTTCATTCTTTTTTCTTTTTGCTACTCTGCATTGTCCTCAAGTTTATTTATTTATTTTTTTCTGCTTCATATAGTCTGCTGTTGAACACTTCTGATGTACTTTTTCAGTTCAGTTATTGTACACTTCAGCTCTGTTATTTCTATTTGGTACTTTCTTATATTTTCCATGTCTTTGTTGAAGTTCTCACTGTGTCCATCCATTACAGTTCAGTGATCATCTTTATGGCAATTAATTTGAACTCTTTATCAGGTAAATTATCAGGTAAATAATTAAATGCTATTTAATTATAGCTTTTTTCCTGAGGTTTTTGCCTTCTTCTTTCATTTGAAAACTATTTATCTGTTGCTTCATTTTGCTTGACTCTATGTGTAGGCTTCTATCCGATAGATAAAACAACCACTTCTCTTAGTCTTAAAAAGAGCTACCTTGTATAGAAGAGAAATCTTGTTCAACCTTGCCCCAACTTTTAGTTGTCTCTCAAATTTTGTGCTTGTCCAAACAGCTTATTACGTTTTTAGTAGCTCCCAGTAGTTGAGAATTGCCAAGACAAGTCAATGTCCCAAAGTTTAGGATCTCTGTGCTTAAGTTCATGCTAGCTGGAAGCCAGATCCTCAGGTAACAGCTTTTAAAATACACAAATATACACAGTCCTGTGGAACTGCAAGGGTAAGCTCCACTGGCCACCAGAGTTAGGTAATCTGGAGTTATCCACTGGGCCACAGCCACAAAAATCAGGGCTCCAGATGAGAGTAACTCTTTTCTGGGTGATTCCAGTGAGCTGAAGCAAGACAGATGGAGAGTGTCAAGCTGGTGACAACAGCCTACATTCCTTGAGAGCAGCTCTATAAGCCACTAAATGTGCCAAACCTGAGGTCTGCCCCTCAAGCTGATGCTCTAAGAGAAGCAAAGAAGCCTTTTTCACAGCGAGACTGGAGGATGTGCCTCAGTTCACAGTCTGTGCAGCGTTCTGGGAGTAGCAGCCACACAAGAACCATCTCTCCAACTGCCACAATCCTGTGGGACCCAGGAATAAAAGCCCTCCTGGTCATCGGAACCAGGTGATCAAGAGGTGCCTCCTGGGTTGGTCAGTCACAGAAAAATGGGCACCAAACATAGAAACAAGGACACTAATGCAGGTAAAGACCCCCCCCCCACTCCCTGCCACCAGAAGACTCGGCCACTGTAGCAAGGCGGGGGGTAAGTAGAAAGGTAACATCCAACCTCCAAGGTCTCTGCAAAAGATTACGGTTAGCCCCTAAACGCATATCTACTTGGAACCCTGCCTCTTAGGCCGCGGTCATGACAACTAGCTAACAGGTTTTCTTCTTGCTCTGCCCGAGGGTGACTGTTTAAGAACTCTTTCTCCATTGCTTACAGTCTTCAGAAAGATATATGTTCCCTCATGTTCACTGCAGAATTATTTACAGTAGCCAGACATAAAAACAACCTAAGTGTCCACTGATAGATGAATGGACAAAGAAATTGTGATATATACATCTGATGGAATATTATTCAGTTATCAAAAAGAATGAAATCCTGCCACTTGTTGACAACATGGATGGACATCAAGAGTGTTATACTAAGTGAAATAAGTCAGAGAGAGAAAGACAAATACCATATAATGTCTCTTATAAGTGGAACTTAAAAAAAAAAAAAAGCTCAAGGATACAGAGAACAGATTGGTGGTTGACTGAGGTGGGGTTAGGGGTAGGAAAAAAAATTTTTTATTTAAAAAAATTAATATTCTCTATAAAGTATAAATTATAGAACTGAAAAATACACTAATCAAATTAAAAACTTTGCTGAATAAACTCTCCAGTATATTAGAGATGACAGAGGAGAGAATCAGTAAACTTAAAGAAAGATAAATAGAATTTACTCATTCTGAACAACAGATGGAAAATAGACTGAAAAATAAAATGAACAGATCTATGGAACAAGGACACAAAATCCAACATTCATATTGTATCATTCTTATTATCTTAGAAGGCAGGAAGAAAGAATAAGGGGCTGAAAAAGTAATTTAATAAATGGTGTCTTTTTAAAAAGCCCAATTTTTACAAAAGAGATAAATGTACAGATTCAAGAAGTTGAGCAAACCCCAAATAGGAAAAACCTAAAGAGATCCACACCAAGACATCATGACTAAACTTCTGAAAACAAAGAAGAAATCTTCAAAATCGTCAGAAACAATAAATTTCTAATCGAGGAATATCATTCAAATGACAGCAGATTTCTCACCCAAAACCCTGCTGGCTCAGAAGTGAGTGGTACAATATCATATTATTTTTCATGTGCTGAAAAAAAGAGAATAGTCAATTGCAAAATCCGGTGAAATTACCCTTCAGGAATGCAGGGGAAATAAAAGTATTCCAAGATGAAGAAAAGCTAGGAGAATTTGTTGCTATCAGAACTAACTTTAAAGAATGGCTAAAGGAAGCTCTCCAGATATAATGACAAAAGAAGGCAAGGACCTTTTTCAAGAAAAGAACAATGGAGAGAACAAATATAAAGAAAACAGGGAATCCCTGGTGACCAGTGGTTAGGACTCTGCATTTCCACTGCCAGGGGCTGGTTTTGACCCCTGGCTATGGATCTAAGATCCTACAAGCCATCTGAGGTGGCCAAAAAATAAACACAATAGACTACTTCACTTCATGAATTTCTTTAATAACATTTCATGGCTAAAGTAAAAACCCTAATGCCATCTGATGTGGTTTCTCAATGTAGAGGAAATCCTGAAGACAAATGTATTTTAAAACTTAGAAGAATAAAGAGACATTAACAAAAGTAAAATGGCTAGACTCACTCAAAGTGAGAAAAATGTCACCACCACTGGACCGTGACCAGTTATATATGTGTATGAGATACTCAGGGCAATCACTAAATAAAACTATAAAGGCAATATACCAAAAAATGTTACAAGGAAATCAGAGTAGACTTATTTAAAAGGTTCAAAAAATGAAAAGAAAGCCAATGAAAATGGAACAGAGGATTGAGAAAAGGAACAAAAACAGAAAAGAAATATTAAAATGACAAACAAAAGCCTAATATATCAATAATTACTTTAAACATATATGGTCTAAATATACCAATTCAAAGACAGAGATTGGTAGAATGGATTTAAAAAACATGACCCAACTATACACTGTCTACAAGGACCTTAGCTCAAAACAGAATGATACTGAAAGCATGAATTATAAAAACATTTTAATAAATTGGACCTTGCCAACATTAAAAGCTTTAGCTCTGAGAAAGTCTGTGCTAAAAGATTAAAAAGATTTAATCAAAGACAGGGAGAAAACATTTGCAAATCACATATCCAACAAAGGACTTTAACCTAGAATATATTTTAAAAATTTAAAACTTTTAAAAACAATTAGTCCAGTTAGGAAACAAGCAAAACATTTAACAAACATTTCACCAAAAAAGATATATGGATGACAAAAGGCACATGAAAAGATGTTTACCACAGTCACCCATTGGAAAAATACAAATTAAATCACAATGAGAAACTAGCACCCACCTATTAGACCAGTTAAAATACAAAATATTGACAGTGTCTATCACTCAGGCATGTTAATTTCCTAGTGCTGCTTTTAACAAATTATCACAGATTTAGTAGCTTAAAAGAACACATTCTGGACTTCCCTGGTGGTCCACTAGTTAAGAATTTGTTGCCAATGCAGGGTACATGGGTTCGATCCCTAGTCTAGGAACCAGGATCCCACATGTCACAGGGCAGCTGAGCCGGCGAGGCACGACTATGGAAGCCTGTGCACCCTAGATCCTGTGCTCCGAAATGAGAAGCCATCACAGGAAGCTTGCGTACTGCAACTAGAGAAGCCCCTGCTCGCCGCAACTAGAGAAAGCCCACGGCAGCAACAAAGACGGTGCAGTCAAACATAAATAAATAACTTTAAAAAAAAAAAAAAAAGCATAGTTATTTTCTTAGAATACTGAAAGTCAGAAGCCCCAGATGGATCTCGTGGGGCGAGAAGCAATGTTGGCAGGGCTGTGTTCTTTTCGAGGCTCTGGGAGAGAATCTTTTTCCTGGCCTTTTCCAGCTTGGAGTGCCTGCATGCATTTATTGGCCCGCAGGCCCCCACCACCTTCATAGGAAGCAATGGCTGGTCATGTCTTCCCACCATTACAGCACTCTGACATGAACTCTCCTGCCCCCACTTCCAACGCCTGAGGGAGCGTCTGTGGGCAGTGTGGAGCAAAGGAGGTTACAGTGGCTGGCTCCGCCCACCTGCTATGGCCACAGGTGCCTGGATGCGACCTGTCTGGGTCCCCAAGCTGTCAACAGAGCCCAGACACTGAGACTTCTGTTAAATCTCACTTCCAATACCTGCAACGAATTTTTAAAAATTTTAACCCATATGGAATTTCACTTTGGGAAGATAAGTTCTGGAGGTGAACAGTGGTGATGACTGCAGACCCACGTGAATGCAGTTAGTGCCACTGAATTGCACACTTCAACATGGGTAAGACACTAAATTCTGTATCATGCATCTGGTACCACAATAAACATGTTAAAGGCTGTGGTCATCTTCCTGCCTTGGGATCAGGAGAGGAAGGTCTGAGGAAGTGAGGAGAGAGGAGAGGGGAAGGCAAGGGTGGGAACAGAGGGGAGATGAAAGCAGTGGGGAGAGGAGAAAAGGGAGAGAAAAGTGGAGGTGGGAGTGGGAAGGGGAAGGGAGAGACACAGGAAAGCAGAGAGGAGAGGGGACCGGAGCGGGGAGGCAAGCAGAGGCCAGGGACTGGTTGGGTAGACTCACAGGTGCACCCATCTCTCCAGGTGTGAAGGCGATGGTGAGAGGAGGGGCAAGCTTGGGGTCACGACGCCACTAGAGGGGTCAATGGGTGCCTTTTCAGGACCTGCCACCCTGCACACCTGGCACAGGCTTTCAAGACCTGGATTCATTGGGCCCTCACTGCCGTATCCCTGGCCCCAGGCCCAGGGGTGTGTGGGGTGCCCGCCCACACCCTAGCCTGCCCCAGATCTCTGGGCTTCACTTGAGCCACTAACCCAGGGAGTTGGGGGTCCCAGAGACCTTGTCGGTTGTTACTGACCATAAACACGGGATGTGCTCCTGTGACTAGGACTGGGAGATGTTGGTCTAGAGTCCCAGGGGGTACCCGGGGTGTCCTGATGGTGTCCAGTCCAACGGAATGTGATACAATGTTCCAGAAACACTATCTGCTCCCCCCAATCAAGGATCTGAACACAGGAGCCCTCTCCTGTCACTGGGTTGATGCAGAGCATGGCTGCACTGTAGCCCCCGGGGTAGTCGGGTTGGGCAGGAACCCCAGGGGAGGGGTCGCAGCAGGTGGAACAGGCCAGTGGCATCAGAGTTCCCATGGGGAGGAGTGAGCCCTGCTACCCTCTCCACTGGAGGAAGCCTCTGACCGTGTCCCAAGGAATCCCGCATCCAACCTCTTGACAGGAACGTGGTCCAGAGACTGGGAGGGGGCACAAACTCCCCACCTGCCTGCTGCTTGCTCTCCCTTCTTCCTTCCCTCCTCGCTCTTGGACCCTGAGTGTCCTGAAATGAGGTAGAAGGAATCTGGAGCACAAGAACACATCCCCTCTCTCTAGCAAGCACTGCCAGCCCTCTACTGAAGGCGGGCAAGGGCCAACACATTGTCAGTAGGCCCCAAACGCACTGCTAACCCAATGGTTGGATTCAGGGTGCTCCGCCAGTGTGGGTGGACAGCACTGCTCAGACTCTGGGAAGCATCTGGATTCCCACCTAGTTTCTGTAGGTCACATCTTAAGTCCTCCCAGGTGCTGGTACTGATGCTGGCATGAACCACCAATGTGTATGCTGACACCCCCAGAAGGAGCTGGCACAAACCCCACACACTCAGGGTGGCTCCTGTGGATGCTTTGTGCTCAATGGATGGGGCTGTTAAGAACACAGCTTGTGTGGGGCTCACCAGGGCCCTTCTCCTCCTTCCTGCCCACCTCCGCTTCCCTTTGCTGTCCTCTGCTCTCTGCTGGCACCTTGCACCTTGGACTATGGTATCTCACCCTGGGTCTTCTGCACCAGCCCAGCCCTGATGGGTGGTCATTGAGAATGCTGGCACCTTCTCCACCAGAGGCCCCGCTCTGCACCCCCTCCCTGGCCTCTGTTAACTCCAAACTCCCTGTAGGCACTCTGTAGGCCAGACAAACCCTCTTTGGGGGCTGCTGACTCCCCATGCCACACCTCTGCAGCCCGGGCCCATCAGGGGACACTCTAACCCTAACACGATGTTCCTGACCCTGGTCCCTGCAAGGTTATAACCTCAGCAGCTTCCCAATGACCCTGTCCCTCAGACAGCAGGCTCGCCATCCCTGCTGGAGGGGCCTCTGCCAACCACCCCCCCCCCACCATCGCTCCACTGCGGCCCCTGAAGTGCACTCTGGGGCCTCTCTTGGAGTGTCTGGGCTGTCAAGAGTTTCAGTGGGTGAATGGTGCTGGGGGGTGCTTTTTACCCCTTCAGCATCTATATGCAGAACCAGACCATCTCTGGGGTGATACGAGAGCAGAGGCAGGGGGTTCCACTGGGAATGGGGGCGCGAGTGAGGCCCAGCTCACGCCTCAGTGGTGACACTCCCCCTGTGGCCATTGTACACGGGGAGTTTGAGCCAAAGTCTCTAATGCCCAAACCAGTGCTGGCCAAAAGCCTAGGATCCCTCCCAGGAGGAACCAGGACAGAGGTGATGGAAGGTCTGGCCTGAGCTCCCTGGAGAAGCCCTGACTCACCCTCAGGTCCAGACACCTCTCTTGCAAAGGCCTCCTCCAGAAAGGACAGGCCTGGGCCTGCTCTGCGGGAGGATGGCCACCTCAGGCCCACGGGTGCCTTGTATACAGGTGGTATCACCCTGCTCCACCAGGTTGACCCCTCTCAGCACCACCAAGTCTGAGTCATAGTAGCCAGACTCTCCCAGCGGGGGCTGGAAGGTGATTCCAGCCCTACCCTCCCCAAGCCAATGGCAGCAGATGCCAGATTCCACAGAACAGGGCTGGGAGAGCAGGGAGTGGCGTCCGGCTCAAGGTTCCAGGGGCAGGGAGATCTAAGGCCCCACCTGGCATCTGACGCTCCTTTTTTCCCTTTGAAAGCAGACCAGTGATCCAATCTTGAGTTATAAAGAATAAAACCAGGATGTAGATAAAACCAAGCTCGTGTGGACAAGCTGAGGGGTAAGCTGAGCCTGATATCACAGATTACTTTTTCCTCGCCCCTGAGGTTGTGATAGGGACTGAAGGAGAGGCCTTGGGATCCCTACCATGTTCAGGGGGCATCAGCGAGCCAAGCGACTGCGTGCCAACCTCATGTCCAGGAGAGGTGTGCCTGGGAGCAGCCAGGCTTGGACAACTTGATTCTCAGGNTTTTCCTCGCCCCTGAGGTTGTGATAGGGACTGAAGGAGAGGCCTTGGGATCCCTACCATGTTCAGGGGGCATCAGCGAGCCAAGCGACTGCGTGCCAACCTCATGTCCAGGAGAGGTGTGCCTGGGAGCAGCCAGGCTTGGACAACTTGATTCTCAGGCCACGGGGGACCAGTCCCATGTGTGAGCCACTGTTCAGGGCAGGAGCTCTGCTCTGGCACCTGCCCTCTGTCCAAGAGGGAGAGAGAGTGCTTACCGAAGACTGCTTCCACACCCACACTCCACTCTTTATTCACGGAAACAACTTGTCCTCCCTGGGTTGAGATTGCTGCCAGCTGGCCGCCTGGGGAGCAGATTGGAGGTGGGTTTGGGTCTGTTCCCCAGACTGTGCTCTGAGTGGTCAGGTCTCTGTAAGGCAGCTGCCACCTCCTGGACACATTTGCACATAAAATACTCCTGATTTCTCCCTTCTGCACACTTTGGAGACAAACTGTTGAAGACGGCACTGTCCTTCCTGGCAGATTATTTCTGCCCTAAGAGTTTGCTTAGAAATTTCACTGTTGGACTGTCTACATTCTTCATTTATTCAAGAAATACCCACTACATTCTGCCCATTAAGCTCAGCCCCTGGCATGGGGGTGGGGGTGGGGAGGAGGCCACACTGGAGAGCCTGCGATGTGACTGGGGCACAGGACGCGCCACAAGCCTGCCATGCCTGGAGGGGTGCAGGCACAGGCATTCTGGGGCCACTGCAGGTAAATGGGGCACCAAGGACCCTCTAGCCAAAGTCTTTTGAATCTTGCTTAGAAATGGATGTGAGCTCTAGAGCTACAATCTTTTTTCCTGATCGAAAGCTTATTATGTTTCTGAAAGCTGTGTGAAGTCTTGCCAGGATGCAGGCTAGATAAGAAACAGCTTTGGGAGCTATTTAGGAATTCCCATTTTGGTGTTTGCTGTATACATGGGCTTGATGGCTAGAATTCAGGTAATGACCACATAGTGAAAACTGTCTTGGCAGAAAATATCACACACAGACCCAGAAGTGCTTAAATACAGATTTATTGCAAACCAACACCGGAGACAGGGTGATTTCGCAGGCGGGCACCCCATTTTCCTTGGACCTCAGCTGATGGAGCTCAGTGGCCAAACTGCTCCTGCCGTGTCTGAAGAGAGAAAACAGGCAGAGTGCACAGGTCCAGGGCTCAGGCCAGCAGCGAGGGGTGCAGGCAGCCCACAAGATGGCAAGCCCCCCAGCCTGCCACTCCCAGATGCCGGCAAGCTGCTATTAACCCCAGTGGGGTGGGGAGAAATGCAAACACTTGAAAATAAAATTGGGCAAAAGGAAGACAGCTGACCATGGAGTCCACAGCTCCCAAAGAGCCAAGGTGCAGGCCTCATACTCCACCCGGTGATGGCAGAGGACCCCCTAGGGTGGTGGAGGGGAGGAGACAGGCACGGTGCCAGAATGGTTCTCACAAAGACCAGTGAGACCTCTCACTACGTGGGACGGGTGAGACCCGGAGGACGCTGAAGAGGGGCCTCAGCAGCTCCATGACCAGCCTTGGTGACGACAGCCAATAATGCTCCATGCCCCCTTGGTGGTGCTCCCACCAGTAACCAGGTGTACACACCTCCCATGTGGCACCAGAGCAAACCAGCTCCCACCCATGCAGCTAAAGGGGGAAATTTCTAGAAGGAACGTCCCCACCCCTAGGGCTCCTCTTCCCCCAGTCCAGCACACAGAGCTCAAGGGCAGGTTCCAGGGTGCAGAGGCCTGCAAGGTAACAGACCAATAGGGCAGCCGCGCAGTCCTAGCGAAGGGCAAGGGCTCTGGGTCCTGGGAGAGCCACAGGAGCAGGGCCCCAGGCTCTGGGTGGCACAGTCTGGCTTCAGCCAAGAAAGGACCCGGGGCTGCAGTGAACAGTGCCACACCATGGGGTCTCCTGAGGGCACCTGGCCCAGCTCGCTCTGACAAGAACCAGGTCCCCCAGGGGAAAGTGCTAGGCCGAGTGGCAGCAGGACAGGCCAATCAGAAGACAGAAACCCTGCTGTGCAGGGCCTGAGGCCACCAGAGACGCTTCCAGCACCCAGAACCAGAGACCAGCACCCTCGTTTCCATGGCTCCTCGATGAGGCTGAGGAAGGCGGTGGACACGCACAAGCAGACGAGCAAGACTACAGAAGAACACACCCAGCAAGAGGGCAAGGCGGCAGCTTCCCCACACTGGCCCTGAGCCCGGCCCTAAGCCTGCACATCCCTGCCTGCACTTCCACAGCCGAGGGGCACCCATGCCCGCCCGCGCACACGGAGGACAGCAAGCAGAGAGCACAGGAGCCGAGAGCACAGGGAGGGAGGGAGCGGCGAGCGGAGCTGGCAGGGCCCAGAGCTGAGACAGCCCCTGCTCCCCCACACCCCTCTCAGGGCACACAGCCCCGCCCTGCTCTGAAACCGTCTGGAGACGCAGGGCAGAGTAGAGGCCGGGTTCACCCTTGACACTAGACAGCGAGTCCCCGGCAGGAGGGAGCTGGGGGGCACGGCCGCGGCCCCGCTTCCCTGCCGGCGAGGGCGTCCTCTCCTCCGGTCATTAAAACTGCACAGCCCCCGGGGAGATGTTGAACATGGCCGGGTCGAATCGCTGGCCTCGGAAGGGAGAGCCTTCAGCATCCCACCCCTTCTTCAGCATCTCATGGACTTTCTACAAACAGAAAACAGAGAGGTTAACTGTAGTCACCAGGCCTGCACGTCCCAGAGCAGAACTCTGCTCTGCTTCCTCCGGAAGAGGACCTGCCTGGGCTGACAGCAGACCCTCCGCAAGCCCCTGCTCCCCACGTTCGGGTTCCACCCCATCCTGTCCCCAGAGCAACACCGGCCATCTTCCTGGTTTGGATGCTGTCCCTGCTCACCAGGAGTATCTGTCCAGGCTCCAAAGGGCCTGAGGGCCACAGCCCACAGAGCCGACTGAGCTGTGAAGAGAGGGTCTCTACTCCCCTTTCATAGGGACAAGGTGGGTGGTATCCAGGCCTGCACTCTCAGATAGTCTAAGAATGACCTAGGTTGTGACTCAAAGGGAAGAGACTTCAGGATGTCTGACTGTGCACCCACCAATCACCGATCCCACAGCCCCTGGGTGCAGGGGCCAAAGCTGTTATCAAAGGTGGGCTCAATCATCCCAGTCTGGACCACCAGCCTTCGGGGGTGGCAGCAGGAGGCTGCGCAGTGTGGGAGGCCCCTCACAGCACTACAGGACCCCTGTCCCCCCAGGTCCCCACATCTCCATGTCCTCCCTGCAAACACACTGGGCTGGAAACCCTCTCCCCTTCCTTCTGACCAGGAAAAATGAAGAGACTCAAGGTCACAGGGCCAGAAAGCCCTACCCACCTCTTAACCTCTAGGCCAAAAGAGTGAGCTGAGGGGAAAGCTCCTGGTGTCTGACAAGACCACAGGGCTCCTGATGGGGCCTTGTCTGCCCCGTTATTCCACCTAAGTGGTGCAGCAGCAAACATGTCAGACACGCAGTGCGTACTGCGCTTGGCTCGGCACTCCTCACACACGCCACGGACCTTAGAACATCACCTGGCACGCCAGCACTAGCCCCGCCCACCTGCGTGCCTCTGGGTGCCGGCAGCCACAGGGCAGCCACAGGGAGAGCTGCATCCCATCCCTCCTCCTCCAGCTCATGCCCACCACCCCGAGCCTCCTCCCTCTCAGGCTCTCACTCCAACAAACCCTCTCCAGTGAGCTCTGACTTGAGACACACCCTCTGAGCTCGACCCACGGCGATGTCCCCGTACCCCAGCCTCGTCATGGGCAGTCTGATGGGCCCTCTTCCTCCAGCCCCATGGGGTCCTCAGCCCGCTCCCCACGCTAGTCCCGCCCCAGGTCCCTCACTGCCACCTCCTATTTTCTTAAGCCGCCTCTCCTCCCACCACCCTCATCCAAAGCCACCTGCAGCAAGCTGACTCTCTTTCCTTGGGACGCTCTCCTCCGGGGACCACAGTGACTGTGCAGGGCTTCAACGCACAGAGGCCAGCTGCCTCACCACCAGGCCACGCCAGCTCTGCCAGCTCCTCATGCCTCCACGCTTCCCGCTGGGTTCCAAACCTGCTCTCCACACTGCGCGTCCCTCAGGGCCCCGTGTGCCGAACAGTCCAGGGGGAAGCCTAGGAGGCCAGGCCCCGTATGCAGATGTTCATTCCCAATCCCTGCTGAGCCCAGAGGAGTCCCAGACAGCAGTGCTGGTGCCCCTGCCTCTCCTAACACAGCCCTGAGGCACCGAGCCATCCAGGAGCAGGTCAGCTGGACGAGGGGTCACCACTGAGACCCATCGCCTGCACCACCATCCAAGGGCTCCTGTGTGTCCACTGAAGGCCTCCACAGGGCACTGCACTCAGCCAGGCATTCATGCCATCACGGTCAGCACTGCCCGGCCCATGGCAAGTCCTGCTAGAATCACCACTTCCGACTCAAAGCACGGAAGCCTTTCCATCAGACCAGTGTCTTCAAGTTTCTTCAGATGATTCTTGGATCAGTGGATCTCAGCATCAGGGGGAACCTCTTGCTTCTTATTTAGACCTCACGGCCAAGTGCCTGCCCACTCTGGGGACGGACAACCAAACTTTCAACAGCTTCCCAGGGCCCTCTCCCGTCAGGTCGGTGTTCAGACTGTTCTTTCATCTGGGGGCTGCAGGCAAATGCACCAAAAACTGGATAAAACTGCCACCTAAACGTGCACAGAGGTGGCTGCACCCCATGTCCTGTGTTAGGCCAGCTCAGGGATTACAGCCTGAGGCCACTTTCCACAGATGAGACCACCAGGTGCCTGAGAGCCAATGGTCAACCTCAGTCCTGGCCTCCAGCCCCATAAGCCCAGGTAAGGTTGGTGAATGAGACCAAGAGACGATTCAGAGACTCGGGGAGGGATGACAGACAAGCCTGACACTAGCTCAGGGTTCAAATCCCACCCTGCTGCCAGACCAGCTACAGGACTTTGAACATGTGCTGTGACCACTGCACCTCAACCCTCCTCTCGAATCCCCATGTGGTTCACTAGGGACACTGAGAGGAACTCTCTTCTCTGAACAGCCACTCTTGGCAGAATCAATCAGGAGAAAGACGGCACATGTCTAGTCCTCTCTGCCACCACAAGCTCCAGATGAGCCTCCTCTCCAGTCACTGATGTCCTCCTGCCCTTCTGTGGCTGCCGGCCAGCCACACTTCTCAGGCCTCTGACTTTGAAAGTGACTTGGAAGAATTTTCTTCCCCCTGGTCCTTTGTGGTCACACCTGCACTGGACCCGAGGTAGGGGGAGCCAGGCTGTTCCTCCTGTACTGAGGGTCTGGGAGGGGCTGAGGGGAGGGACGGCCCCAGTGTGTGAGGTAGGAACATGCGGCATTACCAGGACCCTCTGGAGAGGCGGCTCTGGGTCCAGGCATGGAATCACAGCCCCATCCCAGGCAGTGACCAGGCCCAGGCTGCCGTGTTGGGACCAAGGAGGCGGCTGCGCAGACAGCAGCGTAGCGTGCCCCGCCCCCGCCCCCGCCCCCGCCCGAGCCCCAGGGAGGCCCGGAGGCGTGTGCGCCCGCACCAGCTCGTGGCTCTGCGGCTTGCCCTGCAGCTTCTGGCGGTAGTCGAAGGCGAGCCGGTCCAGGACAGCGTGCTCCTCCTCGCCCACCGTGGCCATGGAGCGCTCCTTGTTGATCTCGTCGATGTCGATCTGCTCCTCGCCCTCCAGGATGGCGCTCCACCAGTACTCGCCCACCTTGTTCAGGCTCACCTGGCACACGAGGGCAGAGACAGCGTCAGGGCTGGGGAGGCGGCGCTGGGGACCCAGGCCATGTGGGGACACTGTGGACTCCACTCTCCAGAACTGGGACCGAGCGGGGCCTATGGTCCTTGTCCCCAGGTCCTCTCAGGAAACCAGTGACCCTCCATGGGCATCAGCAACCCCACCTGCTCAGCCACTAGAAGCCCAGCCTGCTCACCAGAGGGGATGTTTCCAGCTGCTCTGAGCTGCACCACCCATGGTAACTGGCCCCTGTCACAGCCTCCCCCAGGGAGGCTTGAGCCCACACAGGAACTTCTGTCAACATCCACCTGTTAAGCCCCCACTAGCTCACCACCCCTCCAATGACTTTTCCTGCTTCCAAATGCAGCAGCCAGTCTCCTGCCTGCTGGGGGCACTTGGAACCCAAAGGACCAAGCATTCAGCCTGACAGACTCCCCCACAACCTGACGCCCAGGCTTCTTTGTCCCACTGTCCTCCCTGGCCTGGCCAGGGCGACCACTATGTGTGACTCACTTCCTGCCCAGCCTCATGGTGTAGCCCAGGGAGGAGACAGAAGAGTCAGGGGGGCATGAGAACTCACAGACAAGGACGGTGGAATAGCAAGGCTTGGCCTGAAGGTGAAGTCAAGTACACGCAGCCCAGGGTCCACACAGGGAGGGTCCAGGCCACATCCCTTCCTAAACCCAGCAGCTGGGTTCTTGGGGAAACTCTCTATCAGCTGACCAAGAATTGACAGGTGAGCTGCGAACCTACCTCGCGTTGTCCACTCTCGGACAGGATGACACCCCCAGTCACGCCCAAAAGGGTGAGGAGGTGATAGACGATGAGCCCACAGCAAGAGCAGCTCTTACTCAGAGTGCCAGGAGGACAGTGTGACCGGGCAGCGGGCAATCCTGACAAGTGACATCTGTGCAGACACTGCATGCTCACAGGCCGTAAGTCAGCCCGCCCCACGGCTCACGGGCTGCGGGGGGCAGTGCTGCCAGCTCCAGCCCGCTGCCCCGGTGCACCAAGAGCCCCTACGGAGCCCAGGTCCAGCAGAGCTCAGCCCCAGGCGCTGAGAGCGGCTGAGGCATGGGCGCTGATAGGGCAGGTCACGCAGTGGAGACAGCTCCAGAAAACCGCAAGCACGGCATCAACATCAGTGTCTCAGCCCAGCACACAAGGCTGCCCCGCTTCTGAGCATCACGGGTGGGCGTGGCCGTGCAGATGGCAGGGGTGAGGCGGCAGGGGGCCTGCCCTCCTCGTCAGATGAATGGCTTCTACCCTGCCACCACCACGGTTTCCAGTCAGAGTGAAGTCTCTGTGTCCAGATGCTCTGCCCAGCTGCTCAGGCAACTTTTTGCCCATTTACTCTCCTGCTTGCATGCGTGGACCTGACCTGGCCCTCCAAGACCCCAGTACCAAGCTCTGAGCCCCATCTTCATGGAACTGCAGATCTCTGGGCCAGTGCAGTGAAAGGCTTGAGGGGGAAATCTACTCTCTTCATACCATTCCAGGAGAGCTTCTGAGGAACAGTCAACCCTCTATCCACTGACTCAACCAACTTCAGATCACAAATATTTGGGAAAGAAATTTCCAGAAAGTTTTCAAAAGCAAAACTTGAACTTGTCTCCTTCAGTAACAACTGTTTACATAGCATTTGCCTTGTATTAGGTACATACCACGAAGTATAAGAGAGGATGTATGTAGATTACGTGCAGACACAACACCATCTATATTAAGAGACGAGAGCTCCTTGGATGTGGGTATCCTCTGGGGGTCCTGCAACCAACCCCCTGAGGATACTGAGAGACAACTGTACTTACAGAATATAAATTTCCAAAGAGAACAAACCCTTCAGATTTATTTTACTTGTGTCTTTGTTAGTGATCACTGATCTCAGCAGTGATCTCATTATCACTGCTGAGATCTCTCTTAACGTGTATCATTAGCATTAACACAAGCCCTGAAAAATACATACTGTTAGCTCTACCTGGAAGTCGGCGCCTCACCTGATCGCCCAATGCCACAGGCAGAGCAGAGCCGCGCGCGGGCCAACAGCCCTCACCTCAACCGCACTGTGGGGGGACAGCCCGAACCCCACCCCGTGATCTGCTGCCGGTGCTTCACACAAGCCACGCGTGGGGTGTCCCAGCCAGGTCCACGCACACCCAGGCCTAACACGGCTCGGGGGCACCACGGGACTGATCCAGACGAGGAGCTCAGTGGGCCTCACTGCCTATGCCTCCTGCCTCCGCAGAACACGTCTGCATGGGCACTCTGCACACCCAACAGGCATTAAGATGAGCCTAGCACCACCTTTAAGGGGAAATTCACATCAACAGAGAATTAGCCATTTTAAGGTGAACAGTTCAACGCATTCTGCACATTCACAGAGGCTGTCTAGTTCCAGAACATTCTCCTCATCACAAAAAGAGAACTCGTACCCACAAGCGGTCACTCCCCACTCTACCCAGAGGCTTGCCCTCCCCCAGCTCTGGCAACAAACCATTTATTTGCCTTTTCTGGACACTTCCCAGAAATGGACCCAAAGGCTCTGTGTCCCATGCCTGGCTTCTTTCCCTCGATGCAATGTCCTCACATTCCTGTGCTAGTGGGTCAGAACTAACTTTCTTTTCCACGTTGAGTAATACGAAATGTAGCACCCAGAGGACACGGGGAAAATGTTCTTGGAATGGGGAAGAAGGATTCAGGTCTAAAAATAATATCTTTGATAAAGTAGTCTGATGGTTTAACATTTGGTTTTGATTTTTTAACAGTTATTTTTTTTAATTGGGTTTGTGGAGGCGTAAGCCGACACATAGTAAAACTCAGCTGTGAGAGTAGGTCCACCCTATGAGTTTTGACAAATGCAGCCACACAGCTACCACTATCAATCCACACCCTGAATTTCCTGGTCCCCTTGGTCGGTGATCCCCTCCGCCCGCCACTTGCTTTGCCGTCTTGTCGGTCTGTGTCTTGGTCTGCTCTTCTCAGCACAGTGGTCTGGCGTTCAGCCACGCTGTGCACACATGGAGGGGTAACCCTTGACACGGTGGGCTGACACACCTGTGGGTGGCCAAGTGGGCCTTTCCAGGGTTCGGCAGTCATGTACCAGGCCGCCTGCAGGGCTGTGTGTGAACGTGTGTCTCCCTTTCCCTTCGTAGACACCCAGCAGTGGGGCTGCTGGGTCGTATGGTAAGTGTACATGTAACTTTATGGCCCTCCTCTCCAAAGGGGAGCTCCAGGGGCTCCACACTCTTGCCAGCACCTGCTACTGTTGATTCTTTTCAGGAGCCAATCAAATAAATATGAAGTGACATGTCACCATGGTTTTAACTGGCATTTCCTTAACAACTAATAATGTTGAGCATTTTTCATGGACTTATGTGCCATCTCATTTCTGTTTTTTTTTTTTTTCCATCTCATTTCTTAAAACATTTTATCTGGAACAATTTCAATCTCACAAGTTACTAGAATTGTTCAAGTACAAAGAATAGCCACACACCCTCTTCCTAGATTTACCCACTGTTAACACACTATCCCTTTTATCACATGCGTGTGTCTGCACACACACTCCTTCTGTGTAAGTTCATATATAATATGTGGTAAATTACATGACACTTGTCCCAGAATCTTGGCCCTTTACCCCTAATACTTCAGTGAGTGCCTCTTCCTGAAGATATGAAAGTTCTTCACTATTGGGTTGGCCAAAAAGTTCATTTGGGTTTTTCTGTAACATCTTAAGGAAAAATCTGAACTTTTTGGAAAACCCAGTAGAGTTCAGCTCCCCTTGCCTCCAGCACAGGATCCAGTCCAGGGCCCCAACTAGATCTTAGTGGGTCTGTCCCCTTTAACCTAGAACATTCCGCCACTGTGGTCCTTTGTTGTTAAAATCCATTCTTCATGGGGGGTTTGTCTGGTGCTTCCTCCTGATGAAACTCAGGGACGTGCCCCCAGCAGAACCCCGCACAGGTAATGCTGTGCCCGTCCTGTGATGTCCCACTCGCAGGCACAGACGTCACGTGGCTGTAGCACCCAGGGGTTCCTCCCTGACTCCCTCTCCCCCACAGTGGCAGGGAGACTACGCTTCCAGCCCCAGCAGAAGCTGTGGGAGGCCAGCAGGGGCCTTCTCTCAGCACCAGCTCCTGGACGTCCAGCATCTCAACAGCTCTCACTCGCTCCAGTCCCTGACCACGCAGCACTCAGCGAGCCCCAGCCTAGCTGGTCAGGGGTGGCTGCTGTGACCTGATAACTCACCCTTATCCCTTGGCCTTCCTCCAGGTTCCTTGTGGCAACTGGTCCCGGATCTAGAATCAGCTTCTCAGGGGAACCCCCAGAGTGCTGGCTGAACAGTTTTCCCAAAATGTCCTCACAGAAACTTCCAACTCCACGTGGATCAGCTTACCTCAGCACCCCAATCTGTGCTGATGACTCACCGACACTCATCTCCCTCCCCTCCCCTCCTTACAGAACCCTGTTTCTATTCAGGGAGGCAGTGTGCCCGGCAAAGAAGACAGCTCCTCACAGCTGCCCGTATGTGGAATCAAGTTTGGACCAAGGAGATGTGCGTGAAAGTTGCGGGTGATGTTTCAGGGGGTTGCCTTGAAACTAGGACAGAAGATAGGCCGAGACAGCAGGGGGCCTGCTCAGCTCCAGGCACTTCTGTGGGGAGGACGTGATTCCCAGCCAGACCACTGACCTCTCAGGGCTTTGCCAGGGGCGGTACTGTTGTGGGAAATCTCCTAGTCTTTGACGTTAACAAATTTTTAAGCTTTAACATTAAAGCGCTGAGGGCCAGACAGAAGCTGGCTATGATGGGGGCGTGGCTGGGAGAAAAGTGACCACGTGCTGCAGAGCTTCCTCTACTCTCTCCTCCCACGTGGGATGGAGGGGGTGCTTGCTCTGTCCACTGGGAGCGTGGTCTTCTGTTTCGGCTTGACACACCCCTCCTGTTCAATGGGCAACTTCTCCAGGACGCTGCCGAAACATGATGCCTTAGGCCACCTACTTCTCAACACCAGGCCTCAGCTCTTCCTGGCTGGGACCTGGGTATTGCAATGATGCCAAAAATGTGACCAGCCTGAGAAACACAACAGGTCCCGGAAGACATGGGTACTGAAAGCCAAGAACTTACATTTCACTCCCTGGACTAATTTCCAGGCTTGGGCTCTTGCCAAAATACTACCATAACTTAAACTGTATTTTAAGCTGAACAATGGTCCCTCAGGGCCAGGAAAGGGGCAGGTGGCCACCTACGACAATACAAAGATGGTGAACCACTTCACAGAGAAATACATATTCTCCCCCAGAAAAATGGAAAGGAACAAACGGGAGAAATGCAGACAAGTCAGCAAAGACTAGTTAAAATTAACAAGCCCAGCGCTGGGGTGCAAAGAGGCCTGGTGACGCCACAGAAATCTGACATCCTTCCGGAGAGAGCCATGGCAATGGCCAAGGATGACAGCTTGTAACCCCACTTCTGAGAACTGTAATTTAAAGAAATCATCTAAATATGGGGGTGCAGCATGCATTAAAACACTCCCAGGCTCAGGCACCAGACACACACAGCAGTGTGAGCTTTCAGGCAAGTGGACAAAGGTCTGCAAACACTTCAGCTCCTGCACTGACTTCAAGTGACTCGAGTGTGGGTCACGTCGGCATGTGAACGGGTTTCGCCTCACAAATGGCTACAAATCAGAGACACGGAGCATCACGGGCACGAGGCCGGGGTCTGCAGGTGCCCCGAGCCTGGCCATTAGCCCCACCTATGGGGAGAAACCAGGGCAGTGAGCTGACGCGGGTTCTGGGACAGAACAAAGCACAGGGGGAGGTCCTGGTTTCAAGTCTCCGTAACCAAGAAAGGAGCTTGCTTGAGAATCAAGCAGCCTCACTTAACATTCTCAAGTGTGGGAGGGAGGGAGGCAAGAACTGTCATCCGGTTTTAGCTGCCACCCCTGCCTGCTCTGAAAGGCTGCTCGGGCGTGTCTGATGCGGATCCCGGCTCAGGCGAGGAGAGTGGTGGCTGGGAATCAAGGGGCATGTCTGCGTCAGCCTGCCTGGGAGGTGAGGACTCAGGCCGTGGGCTCTGGCGAGGAGACAGGCATCCCTGGGGGGACCCCTCTTGTCCCAAGTGGCCCCCACAGAAACCGTGCCTTGTGATACAGCCTGTGTGAGTCTCCCAGGGCAGCCATAACAAAGCCCACATGTGGTGGGCTTGCAACATCTATCCTCTCTGTCTGGAGGCTGGAAGGCCGCCATCAAGGCACTGCAGGCCTGCACTCCCTCTGGAGTTTCTAGGGAACCTTGCCTGGCTGTCATGTCACCCTGTGTGTCTGTGTCTTTTCTCCTTCTAAGGACACTTGTCACTGGATTTAGGACCCACCTGGATAATTCAGGATCATCTTGTCATCTGCAAAGACCCTTCCTCCAAACAGGCCCTCTCTGCAGGTTCTGGGGTTTGGCAAGAACCTCTGGGGGCCCTTACCAGTCTACTCAGACTTCAGGAGGTGGGCCCTTGATGATTTCCCTCAATAGCCCCAGTGCCTAGCACAGGGTCTGGCACTTAGTGATCAGCACACAAGGCTCTGAGCCTCATTCTAAGACCAAGGAACAGAGGTACTATGGGGCTCAGGTAACTAGTGGGACTGAGGCAGAGAGCAGGCCTAGTGACTGCGGCAGCCGCGCTGGTTCCTCCAGAGGCTCGAGGGAGTGGCACTGGTTCTTCACAGCAGACGCACCAGGGTCTTCACACGTCCAAGCAGCGTGCTCACTGCACTACAGTATCGTCTCAGACACATGGCACTCGGTATCATCAATAACATAAATAACTACACTGAAAACACACCAAACCTCCAGCTCCATGAGTATCAGTGTCTCCACAACACACAGGCATTGGCTATACCAATGGTCAGGAGGAAGGCGGAGACAGGCAGAGCACCGCATCTCAGGAGAAAGTACACGCCAGGTGAGCAGGGGGCTGTGCTGTCAAGAAAGCTCCAGAGGAGGGTATGATGCTCTAAACAAGTCCCCTTTCCCCTCTATAAGTGGTGAAGCAGCATTAGAAATGTGACACCATCCACAGATGACGAAAGCCACTCAAAAGAACCAGGGAAAGAACCAGCACAGCACCTGCAATCCCCAGAGGTTTCTCCATGGACCCCGTGCGGTGAGCAGGAGCAGAACTGAGCCACATTTACGGGCAGCGACAGGCGTCCCTTGGTCCACAGCCAGAGCTGCTCCTTTATAACTCCTTGAGAAGCAGGTGCCTGGCAAAAGCAAACTGGAAAACTAAAAGGTGGCCAGGGCACAAGCCTCCTCCTGGACCAGAAGAGGACCTGGGCTGACCACAGGGCCTGGGCACATGACCAGCCACCCGGGCCACCTCAGCAAGGTTGGCAGAGACGGCGACACCCCAGTCTCCCTGCTGGTCCAGTGCAGCCTCTCACAAAGACCACCACACTGCTACCAGCTCTCCTACCCTGCCTGCTCCCTCCAGGGTACCTTTCGGTTGACAGTCAGAGAAGGAGGGAACAGGAGGCCTCTGGGTCTGGGGTCTGGCTCGACCCTGAGCAAGCCCTTCACCCTCTCTGAATGTCAGCATCCTAGTTTGTAAAACAGGCTTGCAGAGATGAAACAGCATTGCCAGGCACCTCAGAGGGCCAGGCCAGAGTGCCTGTATGCAATAGATGGAGGCCTGAATTACAAGGAGTCAATGTCCTGGCCACAAGGCACATCTGTGTCCACATGTAAGTTGTACAAAACACACGAGATGACGTGGCTCTGGAACAGGTGTGAAGAAGTCAGTGTCACCTCTTGTGACAAACACCCTAAAGAGTGAGCTACCTGGTAACAACCTCATTTTCACTGAAATAATGTCAAGTAAAGGGAATCCTTAGTATCCTGATTACAACCCTGACAGACCAAGTGGGCTGTAAATAGAGGCTGTGAACCTTCAGGGTCCAGCAACGAGGTCGGTCCTTCCGTCCCAGGCATGGGCTCGGGTTTACAGGGCTAAAGATAGCAGAAGCGCCCCTCAAAGGGAGACCAGCACAGCAGCTGCCTGCTGGGACTGCTCTGGACGGTCCATCAACCCCACATAGGTGATGTCAAGCCTGGTGCCCATGGTCAACAGGGCACCCAAGATCACGAGTCCACATTTCCAGGACCACTTGAGCCATCACAGCAGCACCTGCAGAGAGGGTAGCCTGCCAGCCACTGGCTCCCACTGGCCACTGGCATGACCTCGGAGGCAGGGAGATAATGAAACCCTGGCCTTCTACCTCCTGCAACCATGAGAAGTCTAGATGAGACCATGATCATGAAGGCATTCTGCAAACGGAGGAACTGGTGATAAGAACATAGGCCATAGTTTGAGGAACGGCACGGCAAGTGGGGAGGCACACGGGTAAAGAGATGAGGGACTGAGCTCCCAGGCAATGAGGGGGAAAACCATCACAACTGTCATACGCTCGTGTGAGGATGGGGCCTGTGCAACAGAGCAAAGTCTAAACAAGACTCTGGCAGACCTGGCCAGCACTCTGCCACCGGTGTCCCTACCACACAGGGGCCGCGTGTGCCCATCGATCCCGAGCATGCCGAGACCTCCAGCCAACCCAGCACTGGGGGCTCCTCTCTGTTCCATCCAGCATGGGTGTCTGCAAGCTGAGAGAAGCCAAACAGAACCCCATGGGCCTTGGCGGTTAGGACCAAACAGGCAGGCCCAGGGACATCTATTTTCCAGAGACAAGTGGATCTCGACAAAACTGTACATAAAGAACATTTCTATATAAAATTCTATATAATTTTCTTTGTTCAAAGACTTAATATTTTTCTTTTCATCTTTACCCCTTTCACCACATCCCAGGTTAAGCACCCCAGGAGGAAGGAAAAGAATGAACCCAAATATACAGTCTCCCTTTGCTGGAGGAAGCTTCCCTGCATGCTGCCCACTGAAGAGGTGCAAGGCTCTTATGAAGGAAGAATGTAGGAACTGGAACACATTCCCCTTAGTTTGGATCCCACACCCTTGGATAGCTTAGCCAGTTGAGACCCCCTTTATCAAATAAGGCCATCTGAGTTTATTAACTCTGCCTCTTCTAGACTGGCATTCATGTAAATGATCTGCCTCTTAATGTTTAACTTATTTGCTTTTGCCTTTTAGATATAACTGAATCCCTGGAGAGAGAGGCCTCTGAGGTTGAAGAGACACAACGAGTGTGAGCACAGCTGCACTCTGGGGATGGTGCCCCGCCAGGACCCCCTCCGTGGTCGCTGTGTGTGGTCTGTGTGTGGGCAGGAGGACACACTGCACTCGAGGGCCCCTGAGTTTCTCACTGACAGGGGCTCCACCTCAAGGAGCCTAGGGGCCAGGGCTGCAGATGCAGCAGTGAGTCAGCAGAGGCCNCAGGACCCCCTCCGTGGTCGCTGTGTGTGGTCTGTGTGTGGGCAGGAGGACACACTGCACTCGAGGGCCCCTGAGTTTCTCACTGACAGGGGCTCCACCTCAAGGAGCCTAGGGGCCAGGGCTGCAGATGCAGCAGTGAGTCAGCAGAGGCCCACAAAGGTGCCTTCTGAGCTACGTGGGAAACAATGGGGCAACTCCCCCGCAGCAGCAATCAACACGCTCACTGCCTCACACCCACACTCACCAAGACGCACTTCCCAGGTTCGAGGCTCCAGAGGGAGCTCTCAGTGTTGATCTTGTGGGTGAACTTCCCTTCCATGAGGACACGCTCCCCATTTTCCTCCAGCACAGCCACCCGGATGGAGCTGCTGCTGAGGGTCACCGAGACCTGGAACAGAGTGAAAGAGAATCACCTTGTGCTCCAAGACAGGAAGGAACAGTGGTTTCCAAGGCGCCTGGCCGCACATGGCAGAACAGAACCAAGAAAATAATACCAACCAATTCACACACGAAGGAGACTTGTCGTCATGTCCTTCAAGAGAATGCACTTACAGTTTCGATATCCTAACAGTAATGGGGTGCTTTGTGGGAGCAGAATCTCTTCTCCAGTTAGAGGAGACCAACTCCCTGGATGGAAGGCAAGCAGGGCCAGTGTAGCAGGGGGCTACTCTCCCCACGCCCACCTTGCTGTCGGGTCTGCAGCAGTCCCACCCCAGAGGACATGCCCGGGGACCAGAGCAGCCAGCTTCTCTTCCCTCCAGGAGCTGCTGTGCTGGCTATGGCTACAGCTTGGCCTTCACCCAGGAGGATGAGGCCAGGTCCTCTGGTTTTACATTTTGTCTCTGTTCCCCATATCCTGCTGGATCTCTGCTCCCACACGTCTGTCTTCACACCTGCACTGGAGCTGCTGGACTAGGGGCTTTGCTTCATGTGTGGATCCCAGCAAGCAGCATCCCAAGTACATTCAGATAAGTAAACAGTCCAGGAAAGAAAACAGAACTACAGGGATTCCGCCCCCCCCAACCCACTCCTAGCACCCCCCACCCCTGCCCTGGCCC
>SJYA01000663.1:650767-750085 GCA_006410615.1 Neotragus moschatus
ACCCCTGCCCTGGCCCACCCCACCACCACCCACTTCTCTTTAAAATTCTAAATTCTGTGTTTTACAATGCAAAAATCTTTTTATAATAGTATTTACACAACGTATTCATTACATGAACAGAGGCTGGCTAAGCGAGACCTTTCTCACCAGAGTGTGGGGTCAGTCAAGGTGTCAAAACAGTTTGGAGGAGGCCCTCCTATGTCAGTTGGTTAAGTGCTTATTAAATGCTTATAAAGCACTTGAAAAAATTCCCTCAGTGTCACAGGATTTTCGAACTGGAGTTTACACACATGTTGATGGAATCTGATACTATAACCTACCTGAATTTTAAATAACCATAAATGAGTGATGGAAAGGAAAACGATATCTAAACACACCATGCCCACAGGCAGGCCCCAGTGGGGCCCTGTAAGCCCAGCTGCACTTACACTCAACTTCTGGGAGAATTACCACTTTCTCGACTGATTCTGCTAAGGCCCAGGCACAACTCCCAGCTGCCCAAGAGCAGCCCAGCTCACTCCTAGACGGTTCCAGACAATCGCTGGCCAAATCGTATCCCTGACCATGAACTCAGATGTGCAAAGAACACTTGATGGAGTGGACCAAGGCTCCATCAGTTGGCCTCCTAGGAACAAGCTCACTTTAACAAATAAAATTCTCCAGCCAGCTTTACCTAACAGGATAATTTCCAAATCTGGGTGAGCTTCCACAACACTTGTCTCTTGTACAAAGTGGATGCACCCGGGCACCAAGGGAAACTAGGTGGGAGACGCTTCCAAGAGCTCCAGTCCAAGGCGTCACTCTGAGGACAGGCGGTCATCTTCTGACCCACAGAGATGACGGGAACAAACCACAAAGGTAAGCAGGGAGAGGCCGGGACAGACAAGCTCTTGACAGCTCTATGGAGAGGAAGGAGAAGTGTGTGGGGCCAGACACCACAGAACAGGGTCAAGCACAGCTGCGGGGGGCCTCCAGTTGGCAGTCAGCAAGCACGGAGCACGGGGGCAGAGCGGCCGAGTCAGTCCACAGGGCAGCTGGGCCAGCGAAGCCCCATCAGGAAAGACTGGAACCCACTGTGTGCCACTGCGCAACAGGCGGCCCTGCTCCAGAAAACCCGGCCAGCAGCTGAGGGGACTGGGTGGACATGGCCCAGTACGCCATAAGGCAAAGCCAACCAGCAGTCAACCCCTGAGCTGTGAGCAGTGATGGGAGGAGCAGACCTCAGACACGTGAAGGAGAAAACCATCAACGTCATTCCACACTCAAAAGAATGAAGAAGATATATTTTTTAAATAAAAAAACTAACAGGGAACTAAGGATTGTATCCTGTGAGAAAAAGCAGCAGCCCCAAAAGACAGACTTAGGTTAACAACAACAAAAAAAAGGTAAAGATTACAGAGCTACCTAAGAAAAAAGGCAATTTGGAAATATGTCCAATTTATATTCTGAGAGACCTAAGAAGATACTGCATCTGCACAACCAGAATAAAACATGAAAACAGAACTAGACAGAACAAACAGAAGATGCTTAGAAAAAAATAGTGAAAATAAAAATTTCAATAGAAAGGTTGGAAGATAAAATCAAAAAACTCAAGGCAGAGTAAGAAACCAACCCAAGCAGTCAGTCTGGCATCCCAGAAACTACGGCAAGACAGCGACCAGTGCTTAAGAAAAGCATGTCTTCAGTTTGAAAGAGCCCACTGAGGGCTGAGCAGAAGGAATGAAAGATGACAATCCATATCACTGAGTATTCGGAATAAGCTCCAAAAAGTTCTAAGTAACAGGGGAAAAGTTCACGCAAAGAACCAGAATGGAAGGGATTACTAGACTCAGTAACGGTGGATGTAAGAAAGCCAAAGAATGGCACCTGCAGTCATGCTGGGGGAGTCTGCTTGCTTATTTTTGCCATACAACGCAGCTTGCTAGATCTCAGTTCCCCTCTCAGGGGCTGAACCTGGGCCACCGCAGCAAAAGCCCAGAATCCTAGGTGACCAGGGAACTCCCAACAAAGTATTTTTTAAAGTTAGAATTCCATATAAACTCAAGTCACAAAATAAGTGAAAGTTTAAAATAACTGCATTTCTTCTGCTTTATTGACTACGCCAAAGCCTCGGACTGTATGGGAAATTCTTCAAGAGATGGGAATACCAGATCATCTGACCTGCTTCCTGAGAAACCTGTATACAGGTCAAGAAGCAACAGTTTCAACTGGACATGGAACAATAGATTGGTTCCAAATAGGAAAAGAAGTATGTCAAGGCTGTATATTGTCACCCTGCTTATTTAACTTATATGCAAAATAAATCATGAGAAACACTGGGCTTGAAGAAGCACAAGCTGGAATCAAGACTGCCAGGAGAAATATCAATAACCTCAGATATGCAGATGTCACCACACTCATGGCAGAAAAGCGAAGAACTAAAGAGCCTCTTGATTAAAGTAAAAGAAGAGAGTGAAAAAGTTGGCTTAAAACATTCAGAAAAGTTTCAACATTCAGAAAACTAAGATAATGGTAACCAGTCCCATCACTTTATGGCAAATAGATGGGGAAACAATGCAAACAGTGGGAGACTTTTTTAGGGGCTCCAAAATCACTGCAGATTGTGACTGCAGCCATGAAATTAAAAGATGATTGCTCCTTGGAAGAAAAGCTGTGACCAACCTAGACCGCACAGTAAAAAGCAGAGACATTACTTTGCCAACAAAGGTCCACCTAGTCAAAGCTATGGTTTTTCCAGTAGTCATGTATGGGTGTGAGATTTGGACCATAAAGAAAGCTGAACGCAGAATTGATGCTTTTGAACTGTGGTGTTGGAGAAGACTCTTGAGAGTCCCTTGGACTGCAAGGAGATACAACCAGTCCATCCTAAAGGAAATCAGTCCTGAATATTCATTGGAAGGACTGATGCTGCAGCTGAAACTCCAATACTCTGGCCACCTGATGTGAAGAACTGACTCACTGGAAAAGATCCTGATGCTGGGAAAGATTGAAGGCAGGAGGAGGAGGGGACGACAGAGGATGAGATGGCTGGATGGCATCACCAACTCAATGGACATGAATTTGAGTAAGCTCCGGGAATTGGTGATGGACAGGGAAGCCTGGCATGCTGCAGTCCATGGGGTCGCAAACAGTCAGACACTACTGAGCAACTGAACTGAACTGAAGACATTCAGGAGCACTGTATTTATTACCACACCATCATTTTGAGAAAGTTACTTGAGGCTGTAACATAACAAAATGAGGATGAAAATAAAACAGAGGAAGATCCTAGGTGAGAGAGGGTCAAAGAGTACAAACTTCTACTTATAAAATGAGTAAGTTCTGGGAATCTAAAGTATAGCGTGGTGACTATAAGTCATGATACTTGTATCAGGATACAGGATGCTTGGGACTGGTGCACGGGGATGATCCAGAGAGTTATGTGGAGTGGGAGGTGGGGGGGGTTCAAGATTGGGAACTCATGTACACCTGAGATGAAAAAAAAAAAAAAAAAGATCGATGTTAGTTTGTAAAACAAAACAAAAAAATAAATAAAATAAAAAGGAAGAAAAAAAAAGTTGCTAAGACAGGAGAACTAAAAGTTCGCATCACAAGAAAAAAACTGTGACTTGTGAGGTGGCAATGCTAACTAAACTTATGGTGGAAATTATTTTGCTACATATATGTATATGTATACACATTTCAAATAATTATGCTTAATTATTTAATTAAGCATAATTAACCTACCACAATGATATATGTCAATTATAACTCAATGAAAATAAAAGGGAGGGGGCATGTAAACGAGGAAGACCCAGAAAAGATCTAAAACACAGTGAATTTAATCTAGAAGTGAGGTAAAAAATGTTCTAGGATGCAAGCTATTTAATACTGAGCTAGAAAATAATCGGTCCAAATGGGAGTCATGGGTAAAATGGTCTGCAGAGAGTGATTTCTAGGCAATACAGAGTACCAGTGAGAATCTGAGTAATTCTGAGTTTATGATGATAGTGTACTATTTTTGACAAGAAAAAAGCAAGACATCAAGAAACTCCAGAAAAACAAAAAACTATACAAGAAAGTCCTGATCCAAGGGGATGTAGTGAAAGTGGAGTAAGAACCACCAAAACAGCCTGACCAGAGTAAAACCAGAGAGTGGAGCCTGAGTGGAAGGGGCAGTGGGCTCAGGCGCATACACTCTTGGGGTCCTGACAGATGAAGCTGGACATGAGGGGAAATTCTAGGTCCCCTGAGGCTTTCCTGGGCAGCCACCCGCTGGTTGGCAGGCACGGCTGAAGCACGCGGAGCAGGGCAGCAAGCAGAAGAGACCAGCGCTGCCCTGGTAGGGCCAACGTGGGGAACGGGAGTGTATCACCTGTAGAGTCGTGACGGTGCCAAGTCATATTTGACAAGATACACATGGAAAACATCTGGCAGGACTTCCCTAGTGGTTCAGTGGTTAAGGGTTCCCCTTCCAATGGAGGGAGTGCAGGTTACATTCCTGGTCAGGGAACCAAGATCCCACATGTCTTGTGGCCAAAAAACCAAAACATAAAAACAGAAGCAACACTGCAACAAATACAATTTAAAAAATTTAAATGGCCCGCATCAAAAAACTTAAAAAAAAAAAAGAAAAAAGGAAAGAAAGAAAACACCTGCCAAAAGATCCCAGAAACCAGGAATGTAATTTCTGAGGCTGGGGTGGGGGCTGGAATAGGATAAAAAGACAGAAGCAGGAGAGAAACTTTTCATTGTACATCTTTATTGTTTTAAACAGGTAAATGTCCTATGTATTCAAGCCAAAAAAAATTTTTTTAATAGATAAACGCAACCTATTAGCCTTTTCTGCTATGGAAGTTTCCCATAATAAAAGTCTTCCTACATTTTTTTCTAAACGCCTTCTAAGAAGGGAACATTGTGTTGCAGAGCTTTTTAGCACAAATTCCAACAGCTATATTGAGCTCTGGGGCACAGCATCACTGTATAAGACATGCCCAGGGGTCTTGGTGCTCCTCTGGAAGGTTCCCATGGTGAGGCGAGAGACGGCATGCAGCATGGCCATGAGCCCAGCAGCCCGCAGGACCTCATTAGTCAGTGAAGACCATGCACCATCTCCGAGAGGAAAGAGAGTGTTGCAGAGGAAATTAATTCACTTGTCACTCACTGTCATCCAGTCAGGACTGTGCACAACAATATCAGGATATTTTCCACTCAGAAGATGACTGATCAAACGAAGGGGGTGGGAGCTGGGTCCTGCTCTCTGCTCCACCACCATCTCACCAGAGAGTGTAGGGCCTTAGCAGTTCACATCGCCAGGCAAGTTTTCTCATGTGCCAAGTGAGAGGTTAGACTAAAAATCTCTGGAGTTCAATTTTCCATCATTAAAATCCTATGATTCAATGAAAGACCATGTTTAGAATCAGCCCCAGCTGCCTTTTGCGATCACACAAAGATCTCCGTCCTGACTGCAAAGTTCCCGCTCCTGACTTCATGACTACGCTGAGCAAAGAATGGGGAACTTGGCTGCTTTTCCTGTGCAGAGAAAAGACCTAACTATATCTCATGAATGAATGAGACCAAAGCTTCACTTTGAGAAATTTTCCTTTAGATTCACCAGCAAAACAACAGAAATAACAAAAATTTTTAAATGGTTGCATGTAAAATAACAACACTTGAACATAAAGCATAACCCACAAGCATTTAGCTGTTCCCCACTGTACCTGAGAGGCAAACCCATTGCCACAGAAAAGAAATCAAAAAGGAATAAAGGAGAGGCAATGTTCTGAGGCCTCAAGCACCAAGCTACAGTTGAAGAAGAGGGGGCCCAGGACCATCCTCGACTAACACTCGGTGCCTCCCACATCTACCCGTTATGGCCAACATGCCTGCCCCCCTCACAGAGAGCTACTTACAAACCCAGAACAACTGCGACTTCATCAGCTGAGCTGCTACCATCATGATGGTATCTGAAAGGTGCCACAGACAAAAACCAAAAATAAACACTGCCGACAGGTAGCTGTGACAGGCACCGCAGGGAACAACTGGAAAGGAGCCAGTCCACAAAGAAATTGACAACTCAGAAAAAACCTTAGGCCAGTAAAAGCCAAGAAGTACAAAATAAACTTATTCTCAAATTTTAAGTGAGGCATAACTAAATCTCTTAGATCACTAAAAACTAGAGAGATCAAAAATTTTTTTAAGAAAAATACAGAATTTGAAAGTTGCTGAGGAGAGTATCTTAAAAGTTCTCAGCACACACACACACATAAAGTTCTATAATATGGTGAGGATGTTAACCAGACATTGTGGTGATCATTCCATAAAACACACAGATATCAAACCATTATACTGTACATCTGAAACTAACATTGTGTATCAATCATACATTTTTTTTTAAATTTCATGGGGAAAAAATACTACTGAAAGAGAAAAGAAAATCTAACCACACAGGAGATTAGTGCAAATTAAATCAGCAGGTATCACAATGTGCCATCACTAGATAAATAACTGCCTTACAAAGAATGAGCCTCTTGCAGTCGCAGCATCACAAACACTCAGGTTCATCCACACACCCCCGAATGCAGGGAGCACTAGCTCCAGAAAAAGCCAGCCTGGAGACCCTGACCCTCTCTGTGTTTCCTCTTGTTACCTACAAAGCCTCAAAGGGCTGCTGGAGGAAGGGCCTCCGGGGTGCCTGGCTGCGCAGCACAGGCTAAACAAACAGCCTGTTTGCGCTCCACACCGCCTGGAACTGAGCTGGCACACCTGCCTTGTTACCTGAGCCCTACATGGCAGCTCCAGCGCAGTCATCTCATACCAGTCTCAGGGACCGTCACGTGCTCAGTAAATGTCTAATGCGGAAATGAGCAGAACCCAGGGCCACCCTCGGTGAAAGCGAGGCCATCTCACCCCAGAGGTCAAGACAAGTGGATCTGAGAGGCAAGGACGTGACAGGGGCATGACGGTCCATCCCTTAGCACAGTGGGATGAAGGGCAGGCCCCTCACAACACACTGCTGGTGGCAGAGCTTGGAATCATGAGACTGACACCCCAGTGACTAGTGGGCATATCTGAGATGCTGTTTTCAATGAGTAGGCTTCCCAAGTAGCCACGGGAAGCTCAGCAAGAGCTGTCAGGTGACCTAGGTCTCTTACGTCAAAGAAACGGGAAATAACTAGTTTGGGGTTTTGGGGGGGTGGGGTTTGCCTTTGGAGGGGAGGCCATGCTGTGCAGCTTGCAGAATCTCAATTCCCCAATCAGGGATCAAACCTGAGTCGTCAGCAGTAAAAACATGAGAGTCCTAACTACTGGTCTGCCAGGGAAGTCCCCAAAATAACTACTTTTAGGTTGGGCCTAACAAAAGTCCTTCCAGAGAAAGCTCCCGAAGTTCATGGAGAAGTTAGAAGACACGCTAGACCAGGAAGCTCTAACATTTTTAGCCACGTAATTAAGTGTGTAACCAACACTGTTCATAATTTATTTGCCTACATACAAGGTAATCCTACCAAAAAAAAAAAAATGAAAGTCAACACCTGACCGACTAGAATTCTAAAGCATGCTAGGCAACTGACCCTGACAGGAAGGTCAGCCTGCACCGGCTCTGACCTACCGTGTCAGAGGGGACACAGTCATCAAAAGTAGGATTCTGTGAGGATGCCCTCTAGATACCCAGTATGACCTGGATTCTAAAGTCCATCGGGTCAGGAAGTTGCTGAGCCCTAGTGAGATCTCCTGGGTTGGGGGGCAGAGGGAGGAGAGAAAGGGAGAGATGGGTAGACAGTGCTACAGCTGACACCATCCCCACGGCGCCCTAACACACACCCGCAAGGGGTTGTGAAGACCCAGGGGCTCCAGTCCTGCCCCTGTGTTCCATGCTGCAGGATGAATTGCATTCATCTGACACTGGTACGAAGTTGCAGTCTTCTAGAAGCTTCCCCAGACCCACCCAGACTGCTGCAGAGGGCAGGTTTATTTTAGGTAGAGCCTGGGTAATCACAAAGGGACCAGGGGGGACCTCAGGATGGAAGTGGGCTAAGGGGAAGGTCTGGAAGGGCTTGCTCACTGCCTAGAGCCTGGATCTGACATGTATCCAGACCAGCAGGAGCCACTTTACACAGTGGTTGTTTCCCTGAAACGTACATAAAACTCAACTTCTGTTTCACATGCTCTGGGGCCATCCCTTTTAAAGAAGGCTGCAGTTGTTTCTGTTTATAAAGTGAGGAGTGGGACACAAGGAAAACAGTGTGAGCTTTAGAAGCAGACACACCTGAATCAAACCATGGCTGTGCCAGGGCACCTACTCAGTCACTCACTCCTTCTAAAACATTCAGACAGTGCTCACTATTCCTGGCATAGCAAGAGTGAAGGAGACACCCGGCGACTTTTCCATGTCAACTTGGATAACTGAGTAACTCCTCTCGGACTCAATTTCTCATCTATAAAACATGAGAGATACTACTTACTTTGCAGGTTGTAGTTTCTCATGACGAATGAAATAAGAAAACACTTTCTAGCATATATAAGAATTTTTTACATTGTGGATTATAGTAACAATGTCCCATTTCACATGAGAGTTTTCTTCTTTAATGTGAAGCCTGCCTACGTCCAATGAGCTATAATAATGTTATTCTCAACAAGGTCCCCAAGTAAACATCTCTCTCTCACTAAAAGATTAAATTTCCACTCACTCAAGCTCATTAAGATAGAGAAATCCACTCAAGCTATAAATGTTACAGCTCCACAGAGCACAGGACTGTCCACGTATCAAGACAGAAGCTGTGGGGCTCTGCTCTGCCTCTCAGGACTCCACCTTCTCCAGTGTGAAATGAGTGTAACAACAACTGCCTTGCCTACTCTGGTAGTGCTTTTGCAGAGACTAAAGGCAATAAATGATATGAGAATACTATAATTAAAAAGAAAAAAAAAAGCTCAGGTCCTATTCACATAGGAGGCTAAGTTGGGTCTCATATATGACGTGATTAAAGAGGGTGGAGACTGGCATGCTGGTGACTGAGGCAAGAAGCAGTCTTGTGCTGGTGGCTAAGCAGCTCCAGTACAGCCCACAGCCTGAAGCCTTTGCTTCAGAAAAGAAGCTGAGCAGATGGACCTGGAAGAACCTGGCGGTTACCTGCTTGCCCTTCACCACGTGCTTGGGCACCGGCACCTTGAGCTCTAGGTCGGTGTAGTCCTGGGACCAGGTGTAGTTCTCACGCACAGCACCATTGTAGCTGTCGGGGTTTCTCTGGAACTGCTCCTGTCTCCTGAGAAAGAACAAGACATAAGACGACAGCCCAGGCCCACAAGCAGGGCAGGAATCCCACAGGGTCCCAGGAACATACTGTCTCTAGGTCCTGGGAACGTTCACCTAACCTTGCCTGGTTTTGCGTCTAAAACTCCCCTTCTCTGTGGCTGATTTCCTTTCTGACTACCCAACTTGGGCCTCCTGGGAAGTCACAGGAACAAAGGGAAAAGCCAAGGAGAAGACTCTGTGTAGCACCCTCAAGGTTAGGAAAAATATCTGTCAGTGCAGTCCATGGCATAGCCTGGCCCTCCTGGTCTTCACAAAGCTTAGAAACCAGACCAGTCTGCAAGCCAAAGAGCCTCATTAATAACATCCTGGGGCTTGGTGGGGGGGGGGGGGTGCTGGTTTCCCATAAACTGCTTGGCAGGCCATATCTTTTTTAAAAAAAAGGTGGGAGATACCAAAAAACAACTTTAGCCTATAGCTACTCAACTTCAATTCTAATCCAATCCCAGCCTCCATCTTCCCCTGGTAAATAAATCAAAGCACTGCACTGAACCACAGGCTTTCTTCAGATGTGAGCAGTGTGCTTATGAGACAGCCTAGGAAAGAAACTCCGTCAACTGAATCTTCTATTACATGCATTACCAACCCAGCACAGATGCAAACAGGCATGGCCAGAAGCTGATGTCAAAAATAAAACACAATAAAACAATTGTCACAAAATTTAAGTGTTAGTAAAAACACCACATAAAAATAAGTTGAGCGTCCATCATAGTAAGTTTTTGATCTAAATTAAATGACAGAAACCTAGTCGAGGAGACACCACCTATAAGCATGCCCATCCCAACAACAGGTTTATGCAGCCCCCTTCTGCGTGTGCGGAGCCCAGCTGATGCGCCTGGAGGGAGAGGCTGATGGGTGGGCTACCACACTCACCGTGCATGCCCACATGTCTGCAGAGGAACACACATAAGAGGGTCAAGGGCTGTACCCCATCAGCCTCTCACTTCTGTGAGGAGGGGCTGCAAGTGGTGGTTAATGAGACGCACTTTTCAGGTGAACGCTGTAAGCCAAGAACATGTTTCCCTCCCGTGGGTATGCCTTCCACACCTTAAATCTGAGGCTGGGCCTCTGCCACAGCCCAGGTTCTCTGGACTGGTAAACTGGTGGCTGCTGCGGGCTGAACTGTGTCCCCCAAAATGAATGTGTTAAAGTCCTAACCCTCAGCACCTCACGCGGAGACACGGTCTATACAGATGTAATCCAGTTAGAATGAGGCCATTAGGGTAGGTCCTGACCCAATGCAACCATGTCCTTAAAGGGAGGGGGCTCTGGACACAAAGACATATGCACAGAGGGACAGCGTGAAGAACCTTGGGGAGAAGATAGCCACGTGGCAGAGGTGAGCGCTGTGGAGCTGGTGTCTGGGGAGGGCGCTGGCCACGGAGCATCACAGGGTGGGCAGCTCAGCAGGCATGCGCCCCTCCCCACCCCCTGCAACCCCGTATGGACCTGCAGCTTCTCTTCAGCACAGATCAGCAAGCTGCTGGGGGTTTCTAACACTCTAAATCCACATTCTCTTCAAATAAAGTTGATTATTTCCCGCCAACAGTGTGCAAAAAATGTCTCCTGTCACGTGCAGGTGCTCTGGGCCCTCGCCCTCACCCTGTCCTCCCAGACCAGCCTACAGCCACACCTCTGCAGCTGCTGGCCAGAACTGGGGTGGGAGGGGAAGGGGGCGGGGGGAGGAGGAGCATGCGTCAGCAGCCAGGGTGCAGACAGGGAGCAGGCCTCACTGCAGCACCCACGCCTGATGAGCCGGATCAGCCCAGATAACAGGGTTGTGACTGTGTCAAAGAAAAAGCCCTCTCCAAGAGAGAGGCTCTGCTGGGCAGTGCCCACAGCCAGCATCACCTGCCCAGGTGGGAAAGGAACTCAGGCCGCCTCCCTCTCCCTCCCTCCAAGCCCCTGCACTGTGGGGGTGGCAGTGTGGGAATTAGAACAGCCAGTGGTGAGTGGGAGAAGTGGTGGGTAAAAGGGGTCACAGCCCCCCAAAAAGGCTCCTGTGCAGGAGACTGGAGCCCATATAGGGAACAGGTTATAATTCAGCAGGGGGCACTCTCAAGCCCCTTTCCAGGTTCCCAGGGTTGGGGTGGGGGGGTGGATCCCCCACTATGTGGAGACAGGTGCTGGCCAGCACTCACCAGGTTCCTGGAGCCAGATAAGAGCTGCTTCCACCCTGGAACATCCTGCCTCCACTCACTCACACCTGTCCCTCATACTCTAAGGCAAAGGCCACCTCTCCTGGGTGTTCAGTGGTACACAGGTGTGACAGCTCCCCGCCCACCTGTAGATGCCACTGTCCATGTACCCGGGGGAGAGGCCAGAGCTTGTGCGTGAGGGATGCGGTGTACGTGTGTACATGTGAATGAGTACGTCCTGTGAGCATGTGTCTGGTGTGTACGTGTGTGTGGAGTACACAGTGTGTGAGCGCTTCCATGTGCATGTCTTCCCTTGTGTGCGTGTGTGATGTGAACAGGTAGTGTGAGCATATTCATTCTGTGTGTGCGTGCAAGCCTGTGGGGGGGTGTACATGGTGTAGACAGTATGTGTATATGTACGTTAGTAGACAGTAGTTCATCCTCTCCCTTTGCAGAGCAGCTCCATCTCGCGTCGATTTCCCGCTCTCCTCACTGATCCTACCATATCCCACACCTGGAGCTCGTGCCCCACAGGAGAGAAGCCACCACAATGAGAAGCCTGTGCCCCGTAACTAGAGAGTAGCCTCCACTCGCTGCCACTAGAGAACAGCCCATGTGGCCAAAAATAATAAATAAAAGGTATAACAGAATGAGATAATCACCCCTGTGTAACCTACAATGGAAACGTTGAGTCTGGGCAGCATTCCTTGACGGATGCTGAGCTCTAGATGAGAGGTGGATGGGAGTCTGCTCACAGAAGGACCGGAAAAGCTCGCTGTGTCCGTAACAGCAAGATACCAGGCACCTCCGGAGAGAACCTCACCTCTGCGGTAGTCCTGCCCTCATGCTGAGCCTTAAATCTGCTCCACATCACAGGTCTAACCACCAGACTACAGACAGCAGAAGCGGCAGAAAACGTATCCATCAAAACCACCAACATAAAACCTGCCAAGTCCAGCATCTGGGAAATTACAACAGACAAAATTCTAAGTTTCTTTACAAACAAATGTTTACAAAGGGCATCATAAAATGAAAAAAAAAAAAAAAAAGAGGAATTATTCTAAATTGAGACTTAGAAGATACAGCAACCAAATATAATGTTTGGACTTGCTGGATAGATATTTTGAGAAAACCAACTGTAGAAAGACATTTTGAGACAATGAGGGGAAAGTGAACACAGTCTGGACATTAGATGATTATAGGGAATCATAAATTTGTTAAGCTGTGATATTCATTTAGTCCACTTCTCATTTTTACTGAAGTGCACATGGGTGAAGGAAAGTTTGTGATTCCTGGGCTCTGCCACATCAAAAAAAAAAAAAAGGATTAGGGAGAGAAAGGAAACATGAATTCCGAAATATTGTTAATGAAAAAGTGAGGGAACCTCATGGACATTCATTATGCTATCCTCTCCTTTTTGTATCACCAAACCTGAAGATCTGTCTTGGCTATTCACCCAGGAGTGGATCTGCTGGGTCAAGGGTACAAAAGAAAGCATCTCACCCTTAAGAGACAGTGGGAAACTCATTTCCAAGGGCTGCCCCAACTCTCACTCAACAGCTGTGTGCACAGGGTCCTGCTCAACACTGGAACACTTTCTCAAGTAAATACATACAAAAACTAGTGTTTCCAATCGGTCTTGATTCACATTTCCCTGCATATAATGTTAACTGGCCATATGCGACTCATTTCTGCAAAATTCCTGCCATGGCTTTTGCTTGTGCTTTCCCTGGTGTGAGGAAGTTCTCCATAAATTTTTGATAAAATTCTTTGTTGGTTTCCGAGTGTACGAACGCCTTCTCCTGGCTGATAAGTTGTCTTCTTACTTCCTTCCAGATGTTTGATAAACTCAAGCACCATCACTATCATCAAACAATCTCACAGCTCCTTCCCTCCCTGAAGTCTGAAGGGTATCACATCTATTTTCTAACAGGAATACTCTAACATTTTAATCTCTAGTTTTTGGAGTTATCATGCCCTTTGCATTCAACCTGGCTTCCTTGTGTAGTCTTTTCTTCTCTTGACCACTTGGACCAGGAAGAGAAGAGAAGTTGCTCAGTCACGTCCAACTCTTTGTGACCTCATGGACTGTAGCCCATCAGGCTCCTCGGTCCATGGGATTTTCCAGGCATGAATACTGGAGTGGGTTGCCATTTCCTTCTCCAGGGGATCCTCCCGACCCAGGGATCGAACCCGGGTCTCTCGCATTGTACGCAGACGCTTTACCATCCAAGCTGGAGCTTGTCTAAATAGCAAGTCCAGCTGAGGAACACAGGGGCCAGCCGGAAACAGGACTTGCCTGCAGTCACTATGTGCACCAGTCCAGCTCCTCTGGGATGCCTTATGGTCCTTAGCACCAACTCACCACCTTAAGGAAGGCTCAGTTTAATAAAAAAAATTCTTACAACAAATATATTTTGAAAATGTGCTTTTAATGTTTTAAAATTAATTTTGCAGTATGGTTAAAAATACAATCTGATTCTATATTTACCTAAAATAAATGAGGCAAGGTGCTTGGAGTCTCATGATATGTCCATGAATCACTTGACAGGTGTTAATGCAAATTTAGCAAACGTCTTTGACAATCTGTATCAGATGGTCAGCCAACAAAAACATAATCAATATTTACTACAAACTCTTCTAATTAACAAAAGATATAAGTTGGTTAGAGTGAGACATTTTCTTAAATTATGTTAATTACTTTAACAAGGGAAAGAGACATCCCAATTTTTTTTACAAGTGTATAAATGTGAAATATACATTTTAAAACAAAAAGATAATTTACTCCATAAATATGCTGAAGTCTTAGTCTTTTAAATTAATTTTCTATTCCTAGTCACCCAAAATCAGGACACTTATGACCAGCTTTACCATTTCAAGTTCCAACAGACTTCCCAACTGAGGGATACAAATGTATCTCAGAGATATGAGGGGTTCTGTCCCAGACCACCACACACCCCAATAAAGTGAGTCACAAGAATGTTTTGGTTTCCTAGTGCATGCAGAAGTTACGTGTAGTCTACACTATACCATAAAACTATTCTGTGTTAAGTGTGCAACAGCATTATGTCTAAAAAGACAATGTATATACTTTAATTAAAATTACTTTACTGCTAAATACTGTTGACCATCATCTGAACTTTTAGTGAGTCAATCTTTTTGCTGGTGGAGGGTCTTGCCTTGATGTGGTAGATATGGACTGATCAAGGTGATAGCTGCTAAAGGATGGAGTTGGCTGTGGCAATTTCCTGAAAGGAGGTAACAATGAAGTCTGCCACATGGGTTGACTCCTCCTTTCATGAAGGACTTCTCTCCAGGTTCGATGCAGGATACAGGATGCTTGGGGCTGGTGTACTGGGATGACCCAGAGGGATGATACGGGGAGGGAGGAGGGAGGGAGGTTAAGGATGGGAAACGTGTATACCCGTGGTGGATTCATGTTGATGTAAGGCAAAACCAATACAATACTGTAAAGTAATTAGCCTCCAATTAAAATAAATAAATTTAAAGTTAAAAAAAAAAAAAAGGATTTCTCAAGCAGATACTGCTGTTCAACAGCATTTTACCACAGGAGATCTTCTTTCAAAACTGGAGTCAATCCTCTCAAATCCTACTGCTAAGTTTATGTACTATTTCAATGTTCTGCTGTCATTTCACCAATAATCTTCACAACATCATCACCAGTAGATTCCATTTCAAGAAATCACCTTCTTTGCACATCCATAAGAAGTAACTTCTTATCCATTAAGNTCAAAACTGGAGTCAATCCTCTCAAATCCTACTGCTAAGTTTATGTACTATTTCAATGTTCTGCTGTCATTTCACCAATAATCTTCACAACATCATCACCAGTAGATTCCATTTCAAGAAATCACCTTCTTTGCACATCCATAAGAAGTAACTTCTTATCCATTAAGATTTATATTTATAACACACATAATATTAACGAAAAGCTTTGAAATATTAGAATTACCAAATCGTGACACAGAGATAAGAAGTGAGCAAATGCTGCTGGGAAAATGGGGCTGAGAGACCTGCTTGACACAAGACTGCCACAGACCTTCAACTGGTATGCAACACAGTATCTGTGAAGCACAATGAAGCACAGTGAGATAAAATGAGGTATATGTGTAATGGGACCAGAGGAAAACAACACCCAAACTTTCAGGAGCTGCATATCATCAGGGTTGCAACCAGCAACACAGCCACGTGTCAGAAACGTCCCATCATTAGTACTGAGAAGGCTAACATAAATTTTATCTTGTTCTATTCTCAAAGTCTTTTACTAAGATACTGTCTGAGATACGACAGGTCAGGGGTTGGTAAATGATAGCCCAGCACCTGTTTGGTAAATAAAGTTTCACTTTAATGAGCTACAGTAATCCATTTACAAAGCATCTCTGGCTGCTTTGGGCTCCAAAATGTGTGACCTGCAAAGCCTGAAATATTTACTAGCTGGCCCTTTAAATTAGTTTTTGCAATTTGGAATTTGGGGGTTAGTTTTTAATGAGGTTTGCTTCATTTGGGCTTTTTGTTTTTATTTTTGAAAAGCCATGTTTCAATAAAACTTTTAAAAGGCAACAATTTTAATCAATAAGAAAGCATCTGAAATGAAAGGACTCCAATCACTGGGACATGTGGCCAGATGGGGCTCCCCCCACTCCCGGTGGCTCCAACCTAGGAAGGGTCAGCGTGGACAGCAGACGGGCCAGGGGTTCAGGATGATGAGCCAGACCACTCACACTCACTCTGGGCTGCAGGCCCTTCATCCTGTCACCTCCCAGGATTCTCAGGTGACTATCACGTGGAAGTGTGCGCACGCAGTGCACCTGGCGACATACGTGTTCTGTGGGATTTTATCTGGTGTTTCGCTCCCATAAGCCCTCCCAACACCCATCCCTGCCCCCGTCCGAGCAAGAGAGCAAATGGTCTTTCATTCTGGAAGCTGTCTGCTGTCCTCTTCTCTCAACACCTTCCTGACTGTCCCCCTGACTAGACAATCTCACCCACCAAGTGAGATGGGCACACTCAGGCTTCGGGCCTCCACCTCTCTAGTCCAGACCTTAGAGGGATGAGGATGCGGCTTGGAAAAAACAGAGGTAGAGGAATTAAAATAGAGACCAAAAGGGATATCAAGAATCACCAAGATGATTCTGAGATGACAAACCGGGGCCAGGGCAGGGAGTGGGGGATGGACACAGCCCCTGCAGATGCCAACTGTGGCCCTGGCACTCAGGGAGCAAAGCGCGAGCAGGAAGGCCACCCAGCCCTGAACCAGTGCCTCCCTCATGGACTTGGGTGGCACATGGGTGAGGAAGAACGGCTGTCTGACCAAGGGCGCCAATGCACAAAACTAAACCTAGACGTGAAAAGCACACTTATGCTTTAAACATTTTGTAGGAAATCTTTTTACCACATCCAAGTAGAAAGGTACTAACAAGAAAACACATTAGATGTAAAGAAAATTTACATCTAAATTAAATGTGATACTTCTGGACGAGAAGGTCCCCAAAACGCACCAAGTTAAGGACTTCCCTGGTGGTCCAGCGGTTGAGAATCCGCTGGCCAATGCAGGGGACACAGGTTCAATCCCTAGTCCAGAAAGATCCCACATGCCTTGGGGCAACTAAGCCCGTGAACCACAACCACTGAGCCCACATTCCAGAGCCCGTGCTCTGCAATGAGAGAAGCCACCACAATGAGAAGCCGGAGCACCACAACGAAGAGCAGCCCCCACTCGCCACCACTAGAGAGTCTTCTCGCAGCAACCAAAAATAAGTAAACGGATAAAAGTTTTTTAAAATGCAAACAATTAAAAGGTAGGCCAGAGTGAGGAGGAAGATCTATGACACATAATCAACAAAGAGCTGAAATATATAAAGGATTTCTACAAATCAGTAACAAAAATGGGAAAGTTGGCAAGGGCTATCAAGAAGACACTCAGAAATGTTTTTGAGCTGAGCTACCAGAAGGATGGAATTGTCGGCAGGAACTGGGCCAGTCTGATATTAAGAAGTCAAGGAAGAGACAGCGGCCGAGAGTCCCAGGCAGTGACCGCGCAGGAACGGCTGGGAGGAGCCACCCCACTTCCCACTCAGCACGGCCGAGAGGCGNAGGGGCAGTGGTGGGGGGACACCAGCTAGCGAAGGGGCAGTGGTGGGGGGACACCAGCTAGCGAAGGGGTGGTGGTGGAGAGACACTAGCTAGTGAAGCGGTGGTGGTGGTGGGACCAGAATCAGAAAGCCCCCCCAAAAGACAAGTGCACCAGCTCGCTTTAGGGGCAGAAGGGCGACTCCACTCTTAGGCTCACTCTACAGCCACGAACTCAGGCCTGGGATTCAAGCCACCCCAAAGTTTGAATCCTGACTTTCACTGGAGCAAGGGTGTTTTCTGATCACGTCTCCACCCCTGTAAAGCCTGGACTTCCTCACCTGCTTACTCACACGGCTGCTGAAAGACTTACATCAAACAATATTCACAAGACCCCACCCAGTACTCCATGTGCAGCAGCTCTCTACGATGCAGGGTTGTTAATAATAGACATTCGCTAACATTTCCTGCCCGTGATGCTGAACCAAAGCCCAGGCAATGAGGCTTGGCATCATCTCCAATACAAGATTACTGTATTTACTCTTTCCCCCCCTCCTTTTCCTCCCTCTCTCTCGAACTTCTCCAGTCCCACCGATTTTGAAAAGGAAATAAAAGGGCTTTTTCCCCCTGCATAATTTCCCTGCCGACTGCCATTGTTCATGGCACTTGATAGAGCAAATTCTGGCAGTGTTTTCCCATTTGCTTTATCTGGAGAGTGGTTATTTACTGCTCCTGCTGTTTTGGGGGGCGACAATGCCAGGGATCCACAAATAGCGAGGTGTGTCTGCACAACAGTTAGTCCGTGGAGGGCACCGATGAGCTGGCTTCCTAACTTGAACCACAGCTTGGCAACAATGGACCTAAGGGATTTTAGTCTGAATTACTCCAATCTAGACTCAGAAAGATGGTCCTTTGTTTCCCTGCATGCACCAACTCCTGGGAGAAATTCCAGCAGAAGAGCTAAGCAAGCAATCTGCTTGGAAACAAGCCCACAGCATCAGCATCAACCTGCCCCGTACCGACTAAAAGGGTCACCCACATCGAATAGCCCAAGTTCTCGGCACACTCTGCCTGACCCCCAGCCCCGCTGCCTGGTATCTGCCTAGCACTGGCCTCCCTGTGCCACCTTCTCCTCAGGCCCCCACATTCAGCTCCGTCCAAGCCTGGCCACCAGCAGTGTCAGGGCCAAACCCCTGAGACTGCAGCATCCACACATTTGCTGCTCAGGAGTACCAACCGAGCACCACTATGCCTATACCATTCTGAGCGCCAGAGCCTGAGAGAGGGCATCAAGGGCAAGGCCCACTTGAGTGGGGCTCAGACCACGAGGGCCAGTGGTGCGCCCGGTTAATAAACGTGACTGGGTGGCCCCCGCAGAGCCTCCAGGGCCTCCCACTGAGATCTGCTAAACGACAGGACAGGCTGCTCAGAAGGGTCACAGAGCCACATCTCTGGTCAAGGGAGTCACTCAGAGGCTTGATAGGCAGAAGGGTGCCTATGACCCTGGCAAGCAGGGGAGGCAGGCGCCCAGCCCCAAGCCAGTTCTGCCAGCGACTTGCCATGGGACCCTGGGCTGATGCCTCAAGCTTCTCACCAAGAAAATGGGGACCTATCAGTATCAATCTCAGAAATGTGAGGGTTAAATGAGTCAAATTATACAAAGTGCTGAGAGCAGAGCCTGGCCCAGAGTGTCACCATCATCAACATCATTACTCACCTGGATCATCAATTCTATAAACACTGTCACTGTTGTCAAAGACAAGAAGCGGTCATGCCAGGTAAGACCTGGGCTTTTAAAACCAGGATATGTGATTTAATCAAAAAGTGATGGGTGGTCACCACAGGGCTGTACCAGGAGTGATATCATTTGATTGCTTTAAAAGATCCCTGCAAGGCTGCCATGTGGAGCTGATCAGATGGTTGGAGGAGAGGGTGCTGGGGGCACCAGCCAGCAGGTGGCATGGGAGCCTAAGGGGCAGGGGAAGTAGCAGGAGGGCGAGCACCTGGAGGGCTGGCAGAGCCCAGATACTCAGAACCTGGGGGCTGAGAGTCGGGGACTGGGTGACCCAACCACACTGGAGGCATGCCTCACCTCACCCACCCGTTTTCCTCAGCCTGCTCATCCGTCCTTTGCTTTCCCCACCAAGCCCTTACCAGGACCAAGCTTCATCCCTGATGATAAGAGGGATGAATCCCCCCCTCACACTCAACACTAGGATGCAGACTGCACGGCAGACACACACAGAGCAGGCGTGGTGCTATCTGCTCATCTCACACTTACAATTGGGCAGCAAAATGCACAGCTGTCATGGGGCCCCACATGAAAGCACAATCTTCCAGAAGAAAAACCATACCTAACACAGGGTCTGCAATACAGCTGGACAAGCTTCGAACACATTAAATGTGTTCAAACTTATACACAGAACTTATACATTCATCATAATCTTAAAGAAGACAGTCTCACACTGTTTCTTTTAAATGCATCCAAAAAGCTTCAAGTTACCAATGTCTGAGTGTCATTTTCCATCTGAGAAGAACGCCCTGGAACTCTAAGCAGAGAGGGAGTCCATCTCCTCAGCTGTGAAGGCCCGGAGCCATCAGGGGTGGGGAGGGCTGTCCACTAAAGCAGTCTCAGGCCTGACCTGAAGTTGTCCTGTTGCAAGTCAGCCTCACGTCAGCCTTCTGCATGTGCGCCAGCTTCCTTTCAGTAAACTCTAGAATGCCTTTTCAGCAGGCAAAAATTCGCACCTGGAATTCAAGAGTCCCATGGACTGCATGGAGATCAAACCAGTCAATCCTAAAGGAAATCAGTCCTGAATATTCACTGGAAGGACTGATGCTGAAGCTGAAACTCTAATACTCTGGCCACCCAATGTGAAGAACTGACGCGTTGGAAAAGACCCTGATGCTGGGAAAGACTGAAGGCAGGAGGAGAAGGGGACGACAGAGGATGAGATGGTTGGATGGTATCAATGACTCAATGGACATGAGTTTGAGCAAGTTCCGAGAGTTGGTGATGGACAGAGAAACCTGGCGTGCTGCAGTCCATGGGGTCGCAAAGAGTCAGATATGACTGAGTGACTGAACTGAACTGAATCCACTAAATTCCAATAAGTGAAAATTGATCACAAACTGCAGGCTGATGACCTGAGACAGGGCCTGGCATAAGGCTGGTTGACCAGCACAGGGGCAGCCACAGACCCAGGCCCCATCCAGCCACTTCTGTCCTCTCTGCTCTCCAAGTTTCTGAGATGGAACCAGCCTCTCTCCTCCATTCTCACCTCAGGTTCCTACTGCCTGGCTCTCATCCACCGCTTCGACTGTAATTTCAAACAGACAAAGTCAAAGCAGGGGAATTAGCCCTTTTTTCGCCCAATCACCATCTTGACTCCCTGCACACCCTCTTCACCCTCTGCCAGGCTAGGAAGAGGTGCACCAATCCCAGAGACCTTCACGCTGGCGTGGCACGAATATATGTTGCAAAGAGAACTCCAGTGAACGAAGGTACAAGTTAATGGGCTTCCCTGGTGGCTCAGATGGTAGAGAATCTGCCCACAATGTTGGAGACCTGGGTTTGATCCCTGGCTCAGGAAGACTCCCTGGAGAAGGGAATGGAACCCACTCCACTATTCTTGCCTGGAGAATCCCCATGGACAGAGAGGAGCCTTGCAGGCTACAGTCCATGGGTCACAAAGAGTTAGACATGACTGAGTGACTCACACACACACACACACAAAGTGAAGCGTTCATTTGACAAAGCGAAGTTCCACTCATAACAATGCTATGGAACACAGAATTTCGACGCTAACTAGAAATGCCGAGCCCTAGGGACCCGGGATGTTGCTCCTGCTTCCTACTGCCAAGGTCAACATTGCCAGGACCCCTGGCTGCTTCCTGCTTGATCCTTCCCATGGATATATTGCCTCTCACAGCCTCCAGCTCTTCTCATCTACTGCTACCCACCTCACCCCTCAGCAGACCTTAACAACAAACAAGGACTTAAAAGACACCCGTCCCAACAGCATTCCCTTCAGGAAGTCACTTCCTCTCCACCTAACCTTCCAGAGCACCCTACTGTGAAACTCTCTGGCAAGCCCAGCAACTTCCAAGTGTCATAGCCAAGCAGGGCTTCTGTAGTTTCAGAGTCTGCATTCCCCCTACAGTATCTGACATCAACTTTCTGCCCGAGACCTGGGCCCCCCTTCTCTCTCCTCCACCATCACACCCATCACCACCTGGTCTCCAATGGCCAATCTTTCCTCTGCCCTGTCCTCCCCATAAGCTCCAAGGGTCACAGTACTGACCCTGCATCTTTCACATACAGTGTTTCTCTGGAAACACTGCCAGTGAGGTATCCTGTTTGCACCCCCGGCTCTGTCTGCTCCCTGTTAACTTGCAAACAAACCATAGTACCAAACTCTTGAGTTATAAACCACTGGCGATTTCCCACAAGATAGACCCACTTCTTCAGCGTGAGTCAGGGTCCTTCACCAGGTCATCCCAGGCCCCAGGTACAGACAAGCCCTCTCTCCTCGGACCTCCCACAGGACCACAAGAACACCAGCACACGAGTACTGGAATTCCCCGACAGGGCTGCCCACCCTTTTCAACCTGCTGACGTTCCATGCCATCTCCCTGGGCGTCTGGCAGAGTCTCCCCACTAACTGTGCCTGGTGCTCCTGTCTGTCTTGTTTTGGAAGGGAGGAGGGTTGTTGGGGTATGTGTGTGCGCATTCCAGACTGACACAGCATCGATGGTACTCACAGTGTGAGGACCAGAATCGGCAGCTCTGCGCTTATGTAACACTGAGAAGCAATGAGCACCTGACCCTAGAGAGAAAGTGGAAGGCCAGGCAAAGGGGTTCACATGTCTGATTCAGTCAGAGCAAGGAACAAATTCGAAGGAATTCAGATTTTTTTTGTGTGTGTGTGTGCTCAAGGACACAGACTCTGGAGTCAAGGTCCCTGCTGGGCCACCAACCAGCGATGGAAGCATGGACAAGCTGGCCCAGTTCTCCAAGTTTCGGTGTGCTCACTGGTGCGATGGGGAGCGTAACCCCTCACTGAGGAGATAGCACAGGCTTGTGAGCTAACAGACTGGCAGCAGCTGACCCCCAGAATCCACCCACAAGTTGTGTTGGTCCTTAGCCCCAATTTACACACTTGAGATTGCACAATTCAGGTCCAAATACATACTAACTGTGACCTCTGGGTGCTGGCCCCCTGCCCACGCACACGACCCTAAGCTCTGAGAGTGTGTGGTCAGGCTCTCAACACTGACAAAACACACTTCTCCACACACATCCAGGGTCTTGGTCAGAGTAGAGCTGTTTTCACAGCCTGACAACAGCTCAACATGGAAGAGATGGCGGCCCAAGAGTTCAGCCAAAGCAACAACGTGCCATGGGAACACTAACGCCTGCTGGATTTCAGTCTCTGCAAATAGTACTTTCCGTTCTCATTAGTTACAGGCTGCCAGGGAATTTTAGCTGCGAACAGAATGAAGACAGGCTGGAGAAACACTCCTACTATTTATAAAGTTCTGTGTCAGAGACTCAATTCTCCCTAACAGCCCCCTCTTCTTGCATATATATGAGCTGAGACCCTCCAGCCGGTGCTGCTTTGAAGGGGGCTGAATGGATGGCTGGACAAGAGCCAGGCCACAGGCTGGCCGGGTGCTCCCGTAGCCCCAGGGTCGTGAGCAGTAGCATGATGCCACTCAGCCTTGCTGAGCTATTTTGCTTTTTGGCTCCCGCTGCCTGTCCCCACACAGCACTGTTAATTTTATTGCCTCCTGAAAAAAGTACTTTGGAGGAGCCTCTCAGACTACTGTATATATTTGCAACTCCCATACTTTTACCCTTTAAAAGTAGCGGAACTAGATACTCTATCGAATGTAATTACCTCACTGGACTAACAATGCCTGAGGAACACAGCCCGGTTTCTGGCAATGCAGACTGGAGAGTTCTATGTAGAGGTTTACAAAGATCTTTCTTTACTATTGGAAGTCACAAACAAAACCAGCATCAGAAGGGCACCTCTGACAGGCAGTCTTTCAAACATGGCATGTCTACTCAGGCTNCGGTTTCTGGCAATGCAGACTGGAGAGTTCTATGTAGAGGTTTACAAAGATCTTTCTTTACTATTGGAAGTCACAAACAAAACCAGCATCAGAAGGGCACCTCTGACAGGCAGTCTTTCAAACATGGCATGTCTACTCAGGCTACTGATGAAAACCACTCCTCCTTTCATGGAGGACACACTCTGCCTTCCTCGGGGACGGACCCTGGCAGGGGACCTGAGGGTGCACAGGTCAAGGCCCTGACAAGGGAGCCGACACTGACTCTGCAGTCACACCCTCACCTCCTAAGGGATGGAGGAGCCAGAGAACCTGTCCTCGGGCTCCAGAACAGGGTTCCCAAAGGGCATCCTGCCACCCCAGAGACCAGACTCACACACGGCCCACTGAGACAGGCCGTCCCTGTCTGTGGTCGGGCCCAAGAAAGAAGGGGCTGGGACTCAGTTTCACCACATGTCTGCTCACACCTGCACACAGAGGCCCCATCACCTCCCAGGCATGCCTAGAGTCAATATTGGGATGTCAGGGTTAATGTTCTACAACAAGATGCTGGGCTTCAAAATCTGTCTTTAAATGTAAAGAGTAAGGTTCTTTCAAGTCAAGAAATGCAAATAAAAACCAATAATACCACCTCACACCTGTCAGGGGCTTCCCTTGTAGCTCAGCTGTAAGGAATCCACCTGCAACACAGGAGACCTGGGTTTGATTCCTGGGTCAGGAAGTTCCCCTAGAGAAGAGATAGGCTACCCACCCCAGTATTCTTGGGTTCCTATGGCTCAGACAGTGAAGAATTTCCCTGCAACACAGAAGACCTGGGTTTGATTCCTGGGTCAGGAAGTTCCCCTGGAAAGAGAAGAGATAGGCTACCCACTCCAGTATTCTTGGGTTCCTGTGGCTCAGACAGTAAAGAGTTTCCCTGCAACACAGGAGACCCCGGTTTGATTCCTGGGTCAGGAACTTCCCCTAGAGAAGAGACAGGCTACCCACTCCAGTGTTCTTGGGTTCCTGGTGGCTCAGACAGTGAAGAATCTCCCTGCAATGTGGGAGACCTGGGTTCCATCCCTGGGTTGGGAAGATCCTCTGGAGGAGGGCATGGCAACCCACTCCAGATTCTTGCCTGGAGAACTCCATGGACAAAGAAGCCTGGCAGGCTATAATCTATAAAAATACTGAATCACTATGTTGTACACTGGCAACTAATACAATATTGTAGGTCAAACACATTGTAACATAAACCAATCATCTTCCATGTCAAAAAAGTAAGCAAAGAGCACACGAACAAAGGATCTGCTGATCTACCAAGTTCTGCCATTCCAAATGTGGCCACATGGTTCAGTGGGTGAACTCAATTCCTTGGACTCACTTTCAGTCCACTGAGACCCACCTCACCCTTCCCGCAACAGCTCTGTCCACTGTCCCAGCTCAGGTCAACGAGTCCTTCCTAAACCCTCTTGCTTTCAGATCCCTCTCTAGCCATCCTACCCCTCTTCACTGATTCTTCTTCAACCATCCCCAGGGCTTCAGAATGCTTTCCCCAATCTCTCACTGGCCACAGCCCTTCTCACTCCTTTCAGAGATAAAACTTCGTTCCCACAGTTACAGTCATCACGTCTAAGATGAAGAGTGGCTCCAACTTTCGCTCCCCTCCCTAAACCTCAGACTGACATGCTCCTGTTGGCTAACCACTTGCACTCACAGGTCCCCAATCACCTCATACCTGAAACCAAATGCACCCTCCTGGGAACCACGGAACCCCTAAAGGCTCTTGAGGTGGGGACGCAGTTACTTTATGAAGTAGAGAAATGGGGCTAATTACTAAGGACAGGATGAGGAATATGTCTAGGAAAAATCAGCCCCCTCCCCTGTTCCACGAAGCAAGGAACCACCCACCTACTCTCCAAAACCTCAAGGTTTACTCCACAGGGAACTGAAGATAGCTAGACACATACACAACCCCCCCCTCCATCTTCACATGTGTCCATCCTCTCACAAGAGTGNGTCTAGGAAAAATCAGCCCCCTCCCCTGTTCCACGAAGCAAGGAACCACCCACCTACTCTCCAAAACCTCAAGGTTTACTCCACAGGGAACTGAAGATAGCTAGACACATACACAACCCCCCCCTCCATCTTCACATGTGTCCATCCTCTCACAAGAGTGAGAGGATACTGCAGCCTTGAAGAACAGAATGTTATGTTAAAGGATAGCAACAACCTCTTTCAGAAAACAAAGAAAGAGCTTGTGGAAATGAATAATGAGAGCAAAGTAGAAACTAACTCAAAGCAAAAGGACTGGAGGATGCAGATGAGGATACCGTGCATGAGTTTCCCAGAAAGAAAGGCAAAGACAGAACACACAGGCACTATCACATTTTACTGCGTTTTGCAGATACTGCTTTCTTTTTTAAAAAGACAAATTGAAGTTTTATGACAATCTTGCGCTCACTACCAGGTAAGGGTTAGCATTTTTTAGCAAAGAAAAAAAATTATTTAATTAAGATGTGTAATTAGTTTTTGAATTATAATGCTATTGCACACCTAATAGGCTTATGGTGTAAACAACTTTTATATGTACTAGGAAACAAAAATATTCATATCACTTTGACATTTGCATTATTGCAAATGGTTTGGAACCAAACCTGCAGTATCTGCAGGGTGTGCCTATCACCAAAAAAAAAAAAAGAGTATTGGAACAAGAGATCCAATTTCCTAATAACAGAAAAGTTAGATGAAGAATAAAGAAAATAAAGAGGAGAAGATAACCAGAAAGAATTTAGAGACATTTTGTAGAGATGAAGAATATCAGTCTACAGTCTGACAGGCCCACCAGGCGCAAAGCACACTGAACTGAACGAGAGCCAAACCCAGAGAAGCAGAGCACACTTTTGGAACAGCAGGAACACAGGGAAGAGTAAGCTCAGGAAGAGCAAGAATCAGAATGCCCTCTGACTCTCAGGAGCACACTGTGAGCCAGAAGAAAACAAGGGAATGCAGGGCACACTGCCAGCCTAACACTCAGCAGAGAGCCGAACCACCAATCCAGCACAAAGGCAACAGAGGCAGGTTCAGGCATTTGGGAGAGTTACCAGCTTGCCCCAGTTTGCCCAGGACTTTCTTGGCTTCAGCACTGGATTCTCACATCCTGGGAACCCACTCAGTCATGGACAATCGTCTGCCCACAAAACAAAAGGCTCTTATTCCAAGAATCCCTTAATCCCAGGAAAATTAAGAAGCCTGGTGACATCTCAAAAACATTCTCTCATGGACACTTTCTCAGGAAGTTACTAGCAGGTGTTCTCAACCAAAATGTAAGAGTAAAGGAAGACTAACGTCCACAGTTCACATCACATTTAATGGTAAAAGTCTGACTGCTTTTCCCCACATTCAGGAACAAGAAAAGATGTCCACTCCTACCACTCTAGTCAATGTAATACTGAAGATGCTAGCCAGGGAAATTGGGCAAGAAAATAAATAAAATGCACCAAGAAGGGAAGGAAGAAGTGAAAATATCTCTATTTGCTGAGGACATGATCTTGTAGACAGACATAAGATAAGAATTCACTAAAAATTATGAGTTAAGCAATGCTGGGGGATAAAAAATCAATATGAAAAATCAATTGCATTTCATAACAGTAGCAGTGAACAATATGAAAAAGAAATTAAGACAATTCCACTCACAACAGCACTGAAAAGAATAAAATGTTTAGGAATAAATTTAACAAAAAAATGATAAAGCTTACACTCCAGGGACATTCCTGGCAGTCCAAGAGTTAAGACTCTACTTCCATTGCGGAGGAACTGCTTTCCTAATTGCCACAAGCTGTAACACAGAGTGGCAAAGAAAATGCCATTCCTAAATGCAATATAAACATTAAATATCTGGATATTAACTGCACTCAGAATACATGAAACCTGTATATAATTCTCTAGGACAACTTTCTGTAACTGAATTTAATGAGAGAAGGAAAGGAAGCCATGAACTAATGCAATGACATATCTGTTTTAAACAAGAATTTTTTTTTTTTTTTAATTTAAAGGGAGTTTACTTGATAACATACTGAGTTGCCCAAAATGTTTGTTTGGGTTTTTCCAGCACAAATACCACAAGACACTCCACATGAAGAAGTGACTGTTATGCTTTTCACAAAATTTACAGTAAGATTTTGGCTTTCTTGAAAAAATCTGAAGTCTCTGCTAAAACCTGTCTGAACTGCATGATGACTCATTTCCACACCCACCAATTCGAGGTGGCCCTAGACAGCAGACCCAAGGACTAGCCTGGCCACAACCCTGCCCTTCTTACGAGCTCCTGAGCACACATAGGGACTTCACCTGCCTGCCTCCTGCCACGACATGGGCTGGAATACCAGGAAGCCCCCACTCCTAGCTCCTGGGGCCCTGTCCAGCACACCTTCTCCAGGAAGCATTTCAGATGTCTGAGTGGGTTGTCTGACCTCTTCCTGACACTCATCACACTGGACTACAGCTGTCTGTTGCCATCCCCACACCATGAGCCTGCAAGCACCTCCTGTCCCTCCGGCTCCAAGGGCAGGGCCTGGCATGGGACACAGGAGACACAACACACAGGTGGGATGAGAGGGTAGAAGGTCAGGACCATAAAGAGACACTGCCTCTAACATCAGGGTGGCCTGCGAAAAGAAAAAACGTCAAATAATCAGTTTCCTACCACCGGACTGACGGATCCCCACATTTGAAAGAGTAGAAGGGCAGAGGACAGCCCACCCACATTGCTGAGGGTCAGGACCCCACACCGACAGCTACTGAGCGCAGGATGGGCCATCCTATGAATGGAGTGCTGCCATGGCTTCAGCCCCAGTGGCCAAAATTGAGGAAACTGAGGAAAGGGGAAGCCTGGGAGCCAAGCCCAGACAGGTGAGACATGGCAGTCCCTGGGGACACTGCCACCCCCCTCAGCAGCTGGCCCAAACTCGTGACCACATGGAGGCTGTCCACACTTGCGATGAACAGGTGATGATGGGACAACTTCCACAGCAAACAACATCAGTGCTCAGACCAGTCAGCTGTGCGGGCAGATGTCCAAGAACAGGTGGCCTCCCTAGGAGACTATCTGTAGCACTGTAAAAATAAAGCCAGACACACACTCCCTGGGAGACAAGGAAAGACAAAGAGAAATGTGTGTTACCTCTAAATCCTTGAGAATATTTCAAGTAACAGTAAAAGAACTGGATACATTTTGCTTACAAATAACATTTCACAAATTGCCCTAAGATTTCAGCAGAAACTAATTTCCAGGGTTTCAGTCACAGCTACTGAACGTTTAAACGCAGCCCTTCAGTGTGTTGTTAACATGTTCACTATATAATAGTCTGTAAACAAATCAACACACATGCAACTCACATGCCAAAATCCTCTAACAATCATGTCTCTAGGATGAGAATCAGAATAAAAAATTGATCAGTATATAAATTTGGGACTTCCTTGGTTGTCCTGTGGTTAAGAATCCACCTTGCAATGCAGAGAACTCACGTTTGACCCCAGGCTGGGTCCGTCTAGTCAAAGCAATGGTTTTTTCCAATAGTCATGTATGAATGTTGAGAGTTGGACTACAAACAAAATTGAAAGCCAAAGAATTGATGCTTTTGAACTGTGGTGTTGGAGAAGACTCTTGACAGTCCCTTGGACTGTAAGGAGATCTAACCACTCCATCTTAAAGGAAATCAGTCCTGAATATTTACTGGAAGAACGGATGCTGAATCTGAAACTCTAATACTTTGGCCACCTAATGCAAAGANAAGAATTGATGCTTTTGAACTGTGGTGTTGGAGAAGACTCTTGACAGTCCCTTGGACTGTAAGGAGATCTAACCACTCCATCTTAAAGGAAATCAGTCCTGAATATTTACTGGAAGAACGGATGCTGAATCTGAAACTCTAATACTTTGGCCACCTAATGCAAAGAACTGACTCATTGGAAAAGACCCTGATGCTGGGAAAGACTGAAGGGAGGAGAAGGGGACAACAGAGGATGAGATGGTTGGATGGCATCATCGACTCAATGGACTTGAGTATGAGTAGGCTCCGGGAGTTGGTGATGGATAGGGATGCCAGGCGTGCTGCAGTCCATGGGGTCGCAAGGAGTCGGGCATGACTGAGCGACTGAACTGAACTGGGGAATTAATATCCCACATGCCGCAGAGCAACTAAGCTCACACTGCAACTACTGTGAGCTTTGCAGCCCATACACCATAAGAGACTCCCGCATGACGCCATAAAGATACTGAGTGCTGCAACTAAGACCCAAAGCCACCAAATAAATAAATATTTAAAAACATATAAATGTGTGCGTGTGTGTGTATATATAAGCTTAACTTCTCATGGAATAAAGAAACCTGAAACCAGCTCATTCCACCTGTTGAAATGTGCATGAAAACAGCAAAGTCCTACCTGGCTGATAGCTACCAAAGGGAGAGATGCCATGAAGTGCCAGGAGCCTGAAGGAAGCAGGTGACTCTGCCTACACACTGTCCTCTGCCCCCAAGCCCCCATACTCCCCTCTAGACTTCAGGCAGACTATTTACAACTAATCTGAGCCTGAAATAGAGCCTAATTTTAGAAAAAAGCCCTAACAATCTTTTGCCTCTCATCACACTGTGAATTTTACAGGCGTACAACCGTATATGAATGTTTGATTCTGGGCTCTCCTGAAAGTTAGTCACCTCTTTGAAAACACTTGACTAGCACAGCACTTAAGTGACTTGCACTGGTAGACTTAAGTACCTGCACTGGTAAACTTCGCCTAGGACAGTGCAATGACACAAAATATTTCCTATAAAAAGGGAGCATTGTCTGACAAGGTTAAACAGCTTAGGAGGAAACCAAGTTTTCACTTTTTAAATAAATGAACACTTAGCAACTCTCTGGAGAATCACCTCTTGATATAAACTTATAGAAAAGCAAGACAGGATCTAAAGTAGGGATCCCCAACCTCCTGGCCACAGACCAGTACCTCCAATCAGATCAGCATCGGCATTAGATTAGAAACAAAGTGTATAATAAATGTAATGTGCTTGAATCATCCCCAAAACCATCCTCACCAAGCCACACAGCTTATCCCCACAGACAAAGCCACCTGCCAGCCTCTGTGCCCAGGAAGAACAGTGTGCTCAGGGCTGAGGGCACACTCAGGGGATGCTGCAGCCCCAGCAAGGCAACTGCTCTGTGCGCGTGGAGGACAGAGGGCTAAAGGGGCCTCAGAGACGACCCAGCACAACCCCCTCGTTTACCCAGGACGGAACTGGGACTTGTCCACAGGCACTGTCCACAGCTCTGCTGCCACCTCGTCCTGACCCAGGCTCAGAGGTCGAGTCCACTCAGACACTTCTGGGGAGTAAGCGCTAAGCTGTGCCTCAGAGACTCTCTAGAACAGGGAGGTGAGGGAGCTTTTCCCCGGCAGGAGCACTGCTCGACAGGTGTCTTTCAGACCACAGGATACTCCTGGACGATGTGTGGCCCCTCAGTGTCACCACTGCCTCAGAGAGGGCCAAGGCTGAGCCAAAGGCTCCCACCCAGGGGCCCAGACCTGTCAGAGTCCTCTTGCAAAACGCGGTCCCTGCAGTGTATCACAGATGTGTCACATAAGGACTCCTGAAGAGATATTTCGGAAACGGGAACACTGGATCCACATCTCACACATACAGAGAGCAAACGGATCTTTTATAAATGTAAAAAAATGAGACCACACAAGGGTTATTTTCACAGAACTACAGAAAAAAACGCATACATGTACTTGAGGAAAATGGCCAAAATCCTTCCTGAACTGAGCATAGGAAAAGCTTTCTAATTCAAACTCCAGAACTCTCCCCCCGAAATTGATAAATTTTATAACACAAACATTATATTAAAAAATGCTTTTGCTTGGAGCAAAACCTAACATAAACAAAGTCAAGAGACAAACTAGAGGAAAATATTTATAATATATTACAGATAAAAGCCTAATCTCTCCAAAATAGAGAGCAAAAAGTCAAAGTAAAAAAATAACAAACCCTAACAGAAAAATGAGCAAAAGACAGAGTATTCTCAGAAAAAAGATATACAATCAGCCTTAGCTGCGTGACACTATGCACAACTTTACACATGATAAAAGAAATAAACATTAAAAATATGAACGTATCTCATCTTTCGAAGAGTAAGAAATTCAAAAGCTCAGCACACCCTCCGCTGGCCGAGCTGTGGGGACAGGCTCGTAGACACTTGCGGTAGGAATGAAGACAGCTCAGCCTTCCACAGGGGAGTGTCCATGACTGATCTAACAAAACCACGGACACACTATAAGGGAGGGGGGTGGGGGGAGCACGTGGGCAAGTTTCCGGTTATTTCTCATTTGGGAATATCTTGTTCTGGGTGGTGATTCACACCAATGCTCGCTTGTAAAAATACATCAGACTATACTTGAAAACTGCACCCATAACAGATGCGTGTGGTGTGTCACTCTGCCTAAGGGCCCCATCTTCGCAAACTCCCTTCCCTGGGAGATTCTGAATTCAAGCCGGCCAGAAGTTGCCTGTGGATCGAAGTGCGAGTTTCACAGCGGCAGCAGCCTCAACTGTGAGATGCACAAGACTCAGGCCTGGGGTGTCTCATGGGCTCCAGCTCAACCTCATCATTTACAGCTAACCAGGTTTCCAGCTGGTGGCTGAACAGACCACCATCAGGCCTGCAAGAACCACGACTAAGCAGGATATGGCTAAATTTACCAAGTATTCCAGGAGCCTTCCAAGTCTGGAGCCAGGTGATTCAGTGTCTAGGGACAGCGGGAAGATGACGGGGCCAGGGGGCCCTCAGCAGAGGTGGCCTTGTCCCCTCAGCAGAGCCGGGGCAAGCCCTGTACTGAGAGGGCGGGCACCTTGCTGAGCCAGCTGGTGCTGATGCCTGAGAACACGTCTCCCCAGAACCCAGGAGGGCATCCTGGGCACGTGGAGGGGGCAGTTCAGGCCGATGACCTTTCCAGTTTCTCACTTACAACCTGCTTCAGATAATTAGCTGCGCGGTGTACCCCTCAAGCCTAAGTTGTACTTATGCACATAGACCAAGTCTGAGATGCAGAAAAGGATACCTGACTAGCCTCAGGCAGGCTGCACCCAGAACCAATGGCACGGTCAGGGAGAGAGGAAGACAGAAAAGGAGCCAGGGCATACAGGGGAGTGTCCTCCCAAGAGGGGGAACGTTCTGGTAGGATCAGATGAGCAGGGAATGAGCCGAGCAGGGAATGAGCCGGGGATGGAGGCAGGCAGGAAGAGCAGGAGACGGCTCCCTGGGGAGAAGTCTGAAGTAAAATGGTGCAGAGTGTGAGGTTTGCAGGACAAAAGGAATGGAGAGAAAGTGAGTGTCAATGAGGGGGGCTGAGTGACCAGAAGCCTTAGGTGGGGAGAGAGACATGCCATGAGTTTCGGGGAAGTATCTTACACACCTACCTGAGTGTGCATGAGACTAAAGGGAATGGAGAAGGGCAATGAACTGAGTAGGAGGCTTCAAGCCCCAGTCTGCATGGAGGGGTCAAAGATGCTGAGACAGACACAGCTCTGGTCTTGCCCAAATAAGAAGGGCCAGTGTGCTGAGGGCAGGGCAACAGAAGGACTACAGGTTCACCTCCTGCCCTCTTCCCAGCACACGCAAAATATGACCCAAGTGGCACCAAACCCAGAGAGTGTGGGGACACATCTGGGGACATGTAGGAAGTGGTGCTCCCTTCCTACAGAACAGCGACGGGCACAGTACAGCCAAGGCCACCCGTGCCCTGCTGAACACTGCTAGAGACCAGCTGTGAATCAGTGACAGACTTCACAGGCAGGGTAACTGGAGTCTGGAGCACAAAAAGGAACACAAAATCAGGAATCACCAAGCACTGAGACAAACCAGCTTCCCAGGATGGGGGCCACCAAATTCTACAGGGAAAGAAGTGTTGCTGCGAGCCCCAGAGGGAACAGGGCACCAGGACCCCACAACAGACACGATCACCCTTCCAAGCGATGGGAGGGATACTGCACTCTAGAAAATCTATCGGCCAGCTGAGAAGCGAAAACTGGTGATCACTGAAATTAAAAACAAAGGAAACACGAAAGGTGAACTCCAGGAAAGTAGTCTCTGGGAGCACACTGCAGTCAGGGTGGTCAAATGGGGCCTGAGATTTATCTGTGTTTCTGAGTGTACTCTTCAGTTATCTGTGTAAATAAAAATTAATGAAAAATTTCAAAGGAACATATTTTCTGGATGAAATAAATGAGAACTCAGTGCTTCTGTAACAGTCCCTCAAAAGGCAGGGCATCTAGAAGGGAGAAGGCCCCATGGACTAAACGCTGGGTTAAACCACGTGTTTCTCTATTCCAGACTGACCTCCCAGTGACAGTGGCATGGCACAGACCAACGACACACGGACGTCTCCAGAACACACCGGTCACAGAAACATACGCCTCTGCTGACACCCAAATCTGTCTTTTTTCATTCTGTGGCCCAAAAACCTTATGAAAACGGACAACCCCTACTTCTAGGCTTCTGAGCCGTCTCATTTTCCTCAGTGAATAGGTACTCTGAAGGCACTCTGAGGATTTCAGAACCTCAGTCCGTTTGGTCACCATTCTCTAACTCCACGAGAAATGAGGCCAACAGAGCAGAGTCACCGAGCACAGTTACACAGCGGAACATGCCAGGCGGCCACTCCAAAGGACACACGGCACCGGTGCGGCGGCGAGGACACATCTGTAAGAGCCACTGTGCGAAAGAAGCAAGGGAGGAGCAGTGCACACCGCATGCTATCATCCCTGCACAGACTGAATCTGAAAGGCAGGACGGTGGCGTGGGGGAGGCTGTGCCTGTGGGGGCAGGCGTGCGTGGGAACTCTGTACTCTGCTCACTTTGCTGTGAACCTGAAACTCCTCTAAAAAATAGTCTGTTTTCTAAAAAGTAGGGGCGAGGCATAAACAAACATCTACAGATCCTCACAGACTTCCTTCGTGGTGACTGGCTCATGCCTTGAGTTGCAGTCAGGGGAGAGACACCTCTCTGTGGAAGAACAGAAGGCAGGGTCATAATGAGAGGAAGACTGATGTTCCATGGCTCCCCTTTCTCCTGCTACAATCCCTTTAAATATCTGCATATAGCATTTTTCAAAACATCAGTAAAAAAACAGTTTTAAGGAAAAAGAAAGTTCTAGTGCTAGAGGGGGACTTCCCTGGTGGCTCAGACAGTAAAAATCTGCCTACAATGCTGGAGACCAGGGTTCAATCCCTGGATTGGGAAGATCCCCTGGAGGAGAGCATGGCAACCCACTCCAGTATTCTTGCCTAAAGAATCCCATGGACAGAAGAGCCTGGCCAGCTACAGTCCATGGGATCACAAAGAGTCAGACAAGACTGGGCAACTAAGCATGAGCATCAGGGCTAGAGAGATAATGNTGGGAAGATCCCCTGGAGGAGAGCATGGCAACCCACTCCAGTATTCTTGCCTAAAGAATCCCATGGACAGAAGAGCCTGGCCAGCTACAGTCCATGGGATCACAAAGAGTCAGACAAGACTGGGCAACTAAGCATGAGCATCAGGGCTAGAGAGATAATGGGAGGCAGATCTAAGTAGACACTGCAGCAGCAAAATCAAAGGTCCTCGGCCACAAGAACACCAAGCGGGAAAGAGATGAGCACAAGGAGGCAGTCTGTAAAGAAGTGACCACTGGACCCAGGGGCACAGCCTCTACCCTGCAGCCAACCAGATCAAGTGAGACTCCAGCCCCTGGGCCACCCTCGGCAGGGCTCTCCCCAGTATCCTTGGCAGAAACCTCAACACTGCTGTTAAAGTGAGATCTACTCTGGTCATGAAGAGGGCACTGCCAACCTGCCGGAGGACAGGGACCACACCCAACTCCACCGACCCTTGCTGTGTGGCAACCATTCCCCTCCTTCCCAACTCTGAGCTCTCGGAAGTACTCGCTTTGTGTTTTGCTGCTTTTGCTCTTCCGAGAGTTGGGGACTTGTTTTTCTTGGGATGGAGAACAGGCTTCTCTCTGTTCTCTTATTCAGGACCCAAAAGAGTGGGCTGGGGTGGGCGGTCCCACAAAGCAAGTTAAGAGACCAGTCGTCATGACATCGCTTTGTGCAGCACCCATTCTGCCAATCACGTGGGCACAAGCGTCAGGAGTCCATATGCAGGTCCTGGGGTTATGGGGTCACCCCGTAGGTACCAAGGTCACAGGGCCAGCCTGTGGGCACCAGGGTCGCAGAGTCAGCAGCACTGACTTTAGAAACAAGAGGCCAGAAAAGACCTGGCAGCTTGCTTTCCTGGGAGAACATAAGCATTTGAAATGACATTCCTCCTACTTTATTCAGCTTTCCCCAGGGACGCCCAGAAAATGCTTAAGTGTTTTTAGGTCACAGCTAGTCCTACCTACCCACTTACTGTGACACTCTGGCAGCAGCAGAACAGAAAGCTCCCAGGGAGCGAGCCTGCCTGCCCGGGGATGCTGGCGGGGGTGGAGTGGCTGCCCGAGGCACAGGGCTTTGCAGGGCCCGGGGGAACCGGCACTTCCTGCTGATGAGCCCCACAGGAAAGATTCTGTTTAAGCACCTGGGGGCTCATGGAAACCTGAGGGGCACTGACTCCGTCCCCCTCACCGGCCCCCATGCCACACTTAGTGCGAGTCATACTCGACCCACTCCACCCCACCCCACCCTACGGAAGAACTGGCCAAGGAAGGCAGAAAGGTTATACCGGCGGAGGGGAGTAGCTCCTTCCAACTCCACACACGACAATGCCACCCACAGCCCAGCGTGGGGCTTGCTGCCAGAAGCAGAACGCACCGACAGAACCGGGACTGCTCATTTAGCTGGGGACAGCCAAGTGCCCACTTCTCCCCGCCCCACCACCGCCGCCTCCCTCCAGCTCAGAGCAGCTCGGGAAGGAGGAGGCGTCGAAGGCGCTGCCCCTGCACCAGCCGGCCAGAGGCCCCACCAGGCCTGGCGCTGCTGAACGCCACGTGCCCCAGATCCTGAGACAAACCTATACATGTTTCATTCCATAAACACTTGCTGGATGAAAGAATCCAACTGATCCCTCCGCTTGAACTAACACTCTCATTTTACTGTCTCTCTTCTTCCTCACAACAATCCTTTAAGCTGAGAATCATCACCCCAACCTGACATATGGGAAAACTAAGGCCCAAAGGCCAGACAGCTTAACAAGGTCTGAGCTGGCATCTGAACGCAGGGTTTCTGACTCCCAAGATGCACACTCTTCATCCATACCATGATTTTTTTTTTAAGGGGGGCACAGAGAAGAACACCGGAAATGAAAAGTTGGGCAGGATAGTTTCAGAGGTAAGGAAACCGGGAAACGGGCATAACCCAGGCCTAGTAGCCAGGACACCAGCAGTGACAATACACCTGGTGCCCAGATCCTCAATTTCAGGCCATTCTCCAATCAAAACCCAGGCCCAGGACTTCCCTGGTGGTCCAGTGGTTAAGACTCCACGTTCTAAAGTAGGGAGAGCGCGTTCAATTCCTGGTTGGGGAAATAAGTTCCCACATGTAGCGTGGCAAAAAAAAAAAAAGCAAAAACCAAACCCCAAGGCCTCTTGGAGAAAAAGCTGACTTTACAATAGGATGACATGGAACATCTTGCGGCGCAAGCATGTAGAGAAGTGCTCAGAAAATGATGTGAAGATGTCAAAAGGATAAGTCCATCTGACGGGCTTCCTGAGCACCACCACAAGACATGGGGGTCATAACTACACAGTCAACATCCGTAAGGCACTCCAACACACAGAAACAAGTGCATGAAGGAGAGTGAGTGGAGGAGGAAGAAAAGCCATTCCTAGCAATATGATCCCAACTAATAAATGTGGAAAGGAGGATATAAACAGGAAATCGCAATCTGGCAGACACCACAGCGGTAACTGTTTCAGGAGAGAATAATCAATGGTTGCTAAGATTAGTGGGCAGTGTATGAGAAGAAACAAAGATATTTACAGAGTCTCAAAGTATCTCTTGCACAAGACACTTATTAATTACAAAGGGGAAAATAGTATCTCTTTAGCGCAGAAAAAAAGGAGTCACTGACACCACCTTAGCTGGTCAAAACAAAACATTAGACAAAAACCACACTGAGAGACATTCTACCAAGCAAACAGTGTCAAGGTCATGAGAGACAAGACTAAGAAACTGTGCCAGAGAGCGGAGAAAGAGGAGACAAGCCCCCAGCATAGCAGCGACAACAAATGCAGCGCTGGCCAGGGAGAAAGGGCCCCAGCAGAACAATGGGCGAACTGGAACAAGGTCTTCAGATGTGCTCACAGCAGCCCCCGGTTACAGGAGGTACAAACATCTGGCATGCTGACAGAAGCATCTATGCAATCCTTTGCATGGTTTTTTCAACTTTTCTTTTTTTGGCAGGTCTTAATCATCTAAAACAGAAAGTTTTTTTTTTTTTTTTTAAAGACCACAAAATAAATAGACCTTGAGAATTATATGCAAAAGCACATGCTGGCCCTTGTTTAGCTAAGAAACCACTGACCACATTCCACCGCATCATTGAGACAGGACAGGGACCTGACCCTCAAGAGAAACTCAGAATCCAAGCTCACAATCAACCAGACTCACAGGATTCAAAGCTGAGTCATCCGAGATGACCTATTCCAGGGCTTCTCCAAGTGAACCTGGAGGCAGAGCCCTATGTCAGCCAACTGCTGAGCCCCAACCTGTCGTACACGGTGGCCTTCCCAGAAGGATTTCTCTTACCCACAGGAGGACAGATTCCCTGGCTTAAGAAAAAGAGACTAAAAACTCGGGCCTGCTTCAGCCTCCTTGCAGTATACCCTACAGAGCCCAGGGCCCACTCAGACCAGGGCTCTGGACTCCCAGTCCTGGGCCTGTCCCTCAAGGGTTCTTCACCAGCAGGAAAGCTAAGTGCCTGGCCTCTCCATACAGAGACAGGGACTCAGGGCTCTGTGGTCACACAGGACTCAACCAGGGAGTTTACAGAACACTGAGCTGCCAGAAAAGAAGACAGGGATGAACAGAACATAGACAGATGTGAAAGCTCTATGAAAATTTTCATAACTATGAAAATTCAAGAAAACCTGAATGTTACTTGATAATGGAATTTATTGATAGGTTAAAATTCAAAAGTTTATCATTTTTGAATATGACTTTTAATATGAATCACTCATTCACTAGGCTGGTTACTAAGTGCCAGCTATGTGCCAGGGATATCACAGGCACTGGACACACGGTGGACAGGATAAATAGAGCCAAGGGGCACACAGTAACAGAAAAGCTGGGCTCTGTCCCTCCATCACTTTCTGCCAACTGCCCTTCTCCGGATTTTCCTGGTGAGAAAACTAAAACAGGGGGCTAAAGATATAAAAAAGGCAGTTTACATAGGGACACACATGGGAGCTGCCACCAGGGGCCAGAGACAGGGGTGTGAGCCAGAGGCCAGAGAAGCGCTTGCCACAAGGAGAGCCAACTACAGAAACAGAGAGCAGGGGAGAGGTCAGGAGTGTGTCCTGAAGGAAAGGGGTGATGACTGACAGGAGCAGGCCAAGGATGTGCAGGATGGAACAGAGGGCAAGCAAAGGGCGGAGCAGCAGCAGATGTAGCACTCGCGTCACTCCTCCCTCCCACCCCCATGGCAGGGCACTCGTGGCCGCCCTGCTCTACCCCCAATCACTCACCCCACTCTCTTGACCCCGAGGTAGACGCCTCCTCACCTCATGTACACTGCCCCAGCTCTCAATCCTTGGGCCTCTTCTCCATCTACACTCACTGCCTCATCCAGTCTGTGATCTCATCCAGTCAGTGGCTTCAGACCCATTCACATACTGATGCTTTTCAAACTCCCAACTCCAGTCCCACCTACGTCTCACCCTCTGAGTTCCAGACCCGAGATCACCAGCGTCCGCAGACTTTACCGACATCACTCACGGACATCACGCACATGACTGCAGCCGAAGCCTAACCTGTCACCCTCAGAACTAGCCATCCCCTACCCCATCCCTTCAAGCGAATGTCAGCTCCACCTTTCCAGGTGTTCAGAGCAACAGATTTTAAGGGAGAGAAAAAAAATAAATTTACAAAAATATTTAAAATGTATATAACGTATTACTAAACACAGTTGTCACTAAAACACTATAATAAAACTAAAGAGTTTACATTCCTAGAAAATCCAAGAAAATCAACTGAGACTCCATTACAAAACAGTGAGAGAAAAAATAAATAAATAAATAAAAATAAAAATTTAAATAAATAAAAAAATTTAAAAAATAAAAAATAATTTAAAAATTCTCAAATGGCAAAAAAAAAAAAAAAAAACAGTGAGAGAATTCAGTACCAGTGCACAGGACTTATTGAATAAAAACATTAAAATTTGACAGAAGAACACAAAACAGGACATGAATAAACAAAATATACCCAGCTCTTAGAAAGAAAGACTCAATAAGGTAAAGCCATCATTTCTCTCTAATTACAGTTATATATTTAATGTACTACCAATAAAAATTTCAACAGAATTTTTCACATGGAAAAATTTTCCAGAAAAGTGTGTTGGCAAAGGATTAAACCAAGTAAAATGTGTCACAATAAACCCATTGTAAATAAAACAGCTCGGTACTAACAAACAAATAGAACAAATGGTTTAGTGTTTATGAATAAATGGAACAGAAAAGGAAAAAAAACACATTTTAAGTAAAACCAAAGGAGCAAAGGTAAGAGCAGTCAAGAAATGTGTTAGGGCTGCTGGCTGGCACCTGGGGTTGGGTCAGGTACCCACCATCAGACATTCTGGGAGAGACAGAACAAACTGTTACAACCTCTCTGAGACCACTCTAGCAATATCCATCAAAATTACACACTTCATATCTCTGACTCGGTAATTCTTGTTCTGGGAATTCATCCAACAGATACTCACACACATGTTCCAAGAAACATGTGCAGGTACAGGATACTCACTGCAGCATCATTTGTGACGGTGGCAGACTGGAAAGAGCCTAATTACACGCCCTGCAGAGACTCACTAGGTAACGATACCACGCCAGGGATAGAAGACTGTGCGACAGCTGAAAGGCTGTGGTCAAGTCTGACCCTCAGCCACAGGCAGACTTGCCTAGAATGCTTCTGAAAACTCTGACACACGGTGGCACCCAGGCCGGTTAAATCCAATCTTGAGGGGTGGGTCCAGCAATCAGCATCTTAAAAGTCCTGTCGTTGTGAAGACAGTGACAATGCATCTCAGGAAAAAGGGCACCGGGCAACAGGAAGACTCGGTCCTTGTCAGCTGCCTGTCAGCTGCTCAGGGATGTAACTAAAAGCCCATACCGTATATCATATATAAATCAATATGAAAAATAAAAAGTTTATAAGAAAGAAAAATTTTACATCTAGTGAGATGGATGAACCTAGTCTATAATACAAAAGGAAGTCAGAAAGAGAAAAACAAATATCGTATATAAATGTATACATATGGAGTCCAAAAAGATGGTACTGATGGACCTATTTGTACAGCAATACAGACACAGACATAGAGAAGAGACTTGTGGACACAGCGGGGGAAGGAGAGGACTGGACAAACCGAGACAGCAGAACTGAGACATAAAGATTTCTGTATGTGAAGTAGACAGCCAGTGGGTACCTGTATGATGCAGGAACCCCAACCTGACGCACTCTGACAACCCAGAGGGGTGGGATGGGGTGGGAGGCAGGAGGGAATCATGCCTATGGCTGATTCATGTTGACATATGGCAGAAACCAACAACATTGGTTATTTATTTAATTATCCTCCAATTAAAAATAAATAAATTCAAAAAGTTTTTACAAAAGTATGGACAATGGCTGCCTTTAGGGAGAACTCATTTTCAGTACACACTTACATAACTTTCAAAAGTGTTCACCCTAAATCCAACTGCTAATTTACTCCACTACATAATAATCAGGGAGTGGGAAACTCAGCATATCAACAACCTGATTTTTTAAACAAATAAATTTTGAGAATATAAAAGCAGAGGGTCAACTATAAGCAATATGTAGTTGGAGTCTTTAATTTACAGATTTAAACTTTTTAAAAAATTATGACACTATGAAAAACTGCAAGTTTAAACACTGGTTGAAAACATTTATGGATGAAACGATGAGGTAAAACTTACTTCTAAATAACACAGGAGGGGGAGAAATGGCTGGGTGCCCGGGTTGGCAATGAGTACACCCAGATCCATGACATTCTTCCGTCTTCTCCCCTTGGTACTTAAAGTCAACTTAATACATTTTTCACAAGGTGCATATACCTTTTTTTTTAATAGAAAAAAAAAAGCAAGCATAAAAAGTTATACTTCTTTCAGTCAGTTCAGTTCAGTCACTCAGTTGTGTCCAACTCTTTGCAACTCCATGAATTGCAGCACGCCAGGCCTCCCTGTCCTTCACCAACTCCCGGAGTTTATCCAAACTCATGTCCATCGAGTCGGTGATGCCATCCAGCCATCTCATCCTCGGTCGTCCCCTTCTCCTCCTGCCCCCAATCCCTCCTAGCATCAGTCTTTTCCAATGAGTCAACTCTTCACATAAGGTGGCCAAAGTATTGGAGTTTCAGCTTCAGCATCAGTCCTTCCAATGAACACCCAGGACTGATCTCCTTTAGGATGGACCTAAAGTCTTGTAGTTGTTGGATCTCCTTGTAGTCCAAGGGACTCTCAAGAGTCTTCTCCAACACCACAGTTCAAAAGTATCAATTCTTCGGCACTCAGCTTTCTTCACAGTCCGACTCTCACATCCATACATGACCAGTGGAAAAACCATAGCCTTGACTAGATGGACATTTGTTGGCAAAGTAATGTCTCTGCTTTTCAATTGCTATCTAGGTTGGTCATAACTTTTCTTCCAAGGAGTGTCTTTTAATTTCATGGCTGCACTCACCATCTGTAGTGATTCTGGAGCCCCAAAAAATAAAGTCTGACGCTGTTTCCCCATCTATTTGCCATGAAGTGATGTGACCAGATGCCATGATCTTNATCTCATCCTCGGTCGTCCCCTTCTCCTCCTGCCCCCAATCCCTCCTAGCATCAGTCTTTTCCAATGAGTCAACTCTTCACATAAGGTGGCCAAAGTATTGGAGTTTCAGCTTCAGCATCAGTCCTTCCAATGAACACCCAGGACTGATCTCCTTTAGGATGGACCTAAAGTCTTGTAGTTGTTGGATCTCCTTGTAGTCCAAGGGACTCTCAAGAGTCTTCTCCAACACCACAGTTCAAAAGTATCAATTCTTCGGCACTCAGCTTTCTTCACAGTCCGACTCTCACATCCATACATGACCAGTGGAAAAACCATAGCCTTGACTAGATGGACATTTGTTGGCAAAGTAATGTCTCTGCTTTTCAATTGCTATCTAGGTTGGTCATAACTTTTCTTCCAAGGAGTGTCTTTTAATTTCATGGCTGCACTCACCATCTGTAGTGATTCTGGAGCCCCAAAAAATAAAGTCTGACGCTGTTTCCCCATCTATTTGCCATGAAGTGATGGGACCAGATGCCATGATCTTCGTTTTCTGAATGTTGAGCTTTAAACCAATTTTTTCCACTCTCCTCTCTCACTTTCATCAAGAGGTTTTTTTGTTCCTCTTCACTTTCTGCCATAAGGGTGGTGTCATCTGCATATCTGAGGTTATTGATATTTCTCCTGGCAATCTTGATTCCAGCTGTGCTTTTCTTCCAGGCCAGCGTTTTTCATGATGTACTCTGCATATAAGTTAAATAAGCAGGGTGACAATATATAGCCTTGATGTACTCCTTTTCCTATTTGGAACCCGTCTGTTGATCCATGTCCAGTTCTAACTGTTGCTTCCTGACCTGCATACAGGTTCGTCTATACCTCTTTAGTGCTACCAAAAAATACTCAAATAGAAACAGACTATGTTACTTTTGAAAAGTATCTCTCAGACAGTTCTGGTAATAGCTGTTTTCTTTTTTTTCTTAACACAACAAAGAGAACATCTGGGCTCCAAAGCACACTGAGAACTGCTTCAATTCCCCTTGACTCTGGCCTTCCCTTCTAACTATGGTTTCAAGCAAAGCACTTCACACTATCTCTCCATTCCCCATGGGTGGAAAGGAAGAACGTCAGGTTCTGGCACCTTGAAGTATACATTCCCCAGGGGCGGGGGGGCGAGGGGGGGCTCCCTGGGGGAGTCTCACCGGCCCCCTCCTTCCCCACACACTCGTGTTCACTCTTACAGGCTAGGACACCAGGTCATTTTTATGATGCAGCTTCAGTATCCAATAAACTTAAGTCACCGCTGTAAGATATACAGGCTAACATCTTCTAAACAAAGCCTAGAAGCTAGAAATGAATCCCAAAATGAAAACAGGAATATAATGTTTCTAGAGGAAAAAAAATACTTCTAGCAAACAACCTATATCATGTTTCTTGACTTTCAATTTAAATCAAATCCTTGAGGCCTTTACACCTGAGGTTCCTTAGAGAAGGGGCAGTTTCAAGGTGAATCACTGGGTGGGAGAGCAGCTTCTCTACTGGATGAGACTGAAAGCAGGCTCTGAGGCAAACGGGCCCAGCACAGCCCCAGTGAGGTCTGGGAGCTGTGTCTATGGGGAAAGCAGGCAGACATCCCTGGACCTCTGGCTTTCCACTTACTATCCTCAAAATGCATGTTTACAGACAACAACCTCATCTAGGCAAAAGAACCTCTTGGACACACGACACTCAACAGCACACACAACATGAAATCAAAATCAGCAAAAGGGATGCAGGAAATGCTCAGCATACAATGTTCAGCAAAACAGAAGCCAAGTATAAGACAACTACATTATAAGCATACTCTGTGTGTGTGTGTGTGTGTGTGTGTGTGTGTGTGTGTGTGTTCAAACACACCCATGCACATGTTCATATGCATAGAAAAAATTGTAGAAATAGTCATAAAATTAAGGGGAAATGGTAAGATGTTTTCTTGTCTTTATATCCTTATCTTTGTTATCCAAATAGCCTACCTTGATTATAATGAAGAAGAAAAACAGTCTGTTCTTGTTTAAGTAAAGAAAAGCAGTACCAAGAACAGTACCTACTTGAGGGCTCACTATGTGCAGGACTCCTGCTCATCAGGTCTTACACAATGACCTCAGTCAATCTTCACCATAAGCCGAAAGGGTGGGTACTTGGGGTGGCATTCAGGTATGTCCACGTGACTCTATAAAAGGGCCTCCTGCATTGGGCGCCTGAAAAAGCAGGGACCAACAAAGGAAGGACCCTGTTTAGAGACAAACCCAGGAAGCCAGCTCTCAGGCAGCATGACTGCACGCAGGGAGGACGCCCCGGCAGAAAACTTCACCTTTCTGCTCTTGTGACAGCCCATGCAGAGATGCCCACTGCACCTCTAAGGCAGAGATGTCACAGGATGTGGGTGAGCAGAACCAAGGAGGGACACTAAGGAATGAACTCAGAATGCATCAGACACTACCTAACAGGGAGCTAGGACCAGAGGCAGGCTGAGTAAGTCTCTGCCCAATGCGGAAAGATGTGAGAACTGTCATAAGCAAATGGTAAGATGAAACACGCTCAAAGGAGAAGCGGTTACCTGTGACAGGCAGAAGGACAGAAAGCTGGAAGACCTTGCTGAGGGGACAGAAGCACTGAAGAGCGTGCTGTGCATGGGGCAAATGCACCAGCATGATGAAGATGAAACTCTGCTGAGGATACTATTGGAAATCTGAAACTTCTCTTCCAAATTACATCGTCCCCTTCCCAAGAAGCATCTGGATCCCTGGAATAACTGAACACAAAGGCCATGCCACCCAAAATAAGAGAAGCACTGAGCAGCTTTCTAACACACCCTTTTTCTACCAGGACTTTACCACACGGGTCAACGAATCAAGTAGTTCCATGACACCCCTTCTCATGAGGCTCTTCTTTCTGCTTCCCTGTGCAGGAAGATAGGTAGCTCGGGAGGGACTCAGGAATTCTGTAGTACTGTAGTAATTGCTACTGAAAAAAATCCATGTATAGGTGAACCTGCGCAGTTCCAGGTTGTATTGTGGAAGGGCCAATAATGTTTTCATTCCTTTTTCTTCTTTTTAAAAAATTCCGTTCATTATTTTATAAAGGCAAAAGGCAGAGGTAGCACAGCCTTTTGGACATCTTTGTCAGCACTCCAGCACCATCAAGTGCAGTTATCACTGTTTTGCCTACAGCGACACCTGCAGATCCAGAGCAAAACTGCAGGACCTATAGCCACCGAAGTGGGACCAGACATAGAGATGGGATCAAAGAGGCAAACCCCACCCACCAGCTGCTCTGAGAGGTGTCCGATGTAGTGATTAGGATGTTGATGCTACTGGTTTTGCATCCCTCTCCTTCCACAGCAACAGTAACGTCATCAGCATTTCTGAAAGTTTCCCCGTGGTATCCCTAGAAGTCCTCTGAGCACAGTTTGCTGGGTCAAGTACAATAGAAACACTGGAACTCTAAGCAGTACTTTTTACAGTATCTTCACTTCAGATACTGTGAAGCTGTGAAGCTTCATATACTGTGAAGCTCCTGTGCAGAAAGTAAGCATGTTCTCAAAGCTATCTTGTATGGACAAGGAAATCTGTGCACCCAAATGCTCTCTTCTCTAAGGAATAAAACTGGGCACCTTAAGCACTGAGATGGCATGTGGATTTACGTGTTAAAAACCTGTACATTATTTTATGTATAAGCGAAAATGTACACTGCAAAAACTTTAACCTGTGGTTGACAGGGCCTCCTAGGTTGGGGACAATGAGTTGACTCCAAAGAATGATTTGCCTGTAGACTGCGAGAAGTTGCCATCACCACTACCCAATACTGGGCAGAACCACCAGCAAACGGGTAGCAAGCAGGAGGAATCAGAAATCAGTCATCTCAAACTGGAAATCAGACCCTACGTAACTGGTTTTTGGATAGGGTGCCCAGGAAAGGCAGTGCTCCTGTGTGGCTACCTAAAGAGTGTCTTAGGTTATTTAATTAACAGAATCCCCAGATCTACTGGGGTTTCCTTGATGGCTCAGACGGTAAAGAATCTGCCCACAATGCAGGAGACCTAGGTTCGATCCCTGGGTTAAGATCCCCTGGAGAAGAGAACGGCTACCCACTCAGTATTCTGGCCTGGAGAATTCCATGGACAGAGGAGCCTGGCAGGCTCATGGGGTCACAAAGAGTCAGACACCACTGAGCAACTTTCACTTTCTTTCTTTCACTTTCCAAATCTATAGTTCACAGGATAAGTGATTCTGGGCACTGACTGGAGGACTTGAGGGACAAGGATGGCTTTCATATTCCATTTCAGAGCTGCCCCAGCAGTGGCTTTCAGATTGAGCTAGAGATCTGGACCACAGTTTCTTATTTTGTTCATGGAAAATCAGCAAGCACCTGAAGGCCAAGAAGGTTCAGTCCCTGGAACCACTGATCCTGTAGCATCAGTCTAAGGTTTTCTGGAACACATCGAAGTCTTCAGTCTATACTTACACCAGGGTAGGATTCACAAAACTAATGCTGATACTAACCCAGAACACAACTCATTGGTCTAAGAATAGGGTCTCTGCAAAACAACAAGGCAGCTATTCTAATCTATTACTCATGAATCAAAAACAAACCCCCCTCTTTATTAGTTTTTAGACATTATAAAAAGAATGCAAAAAATCAGGAAAACGAAGTATACAACTCATTGTAGAAAAATTAGAAAATTTAAAAAAAAAAAGAAAAATTAAAAATATAGTAAGGAAGAACAAAGGCAATGAAAAGCACTCACAATTCCACTCATAATGTATTTCCCTCCAGGCTTTTCTCACACATACAGTTAACCCCCTCTTGAACACATGGTGGTTACAGGCACTGATCCTCCATGCAGTCGACCTCAGCCTTTTAGACTCTGCTGTCTTGCCCCACCCTGTCTCCAAAAAATTCATTTTGCCCAGAACAGGTCACAGGCAGAGTGCGAGGAGAGGGAAGAACAGAAGGGAAGTTAAGTTAGAAGGGATGAGACATGAGAGGCAGCCCAGGAAAGGGCAGGGAGCGGTCCTATTAAAGAGGGAAGAGAGCAGATTTGCCTAAAAACAGAAACAGGCCAGGAGCAGCATGCTCTTTCAGACACTGCCTCAGCTCATACACAAGGAGGTATCAGCTCTCCCCACCCAAATGGGGGCAGGGAAGCACCAGGAAGCGGAACCTCTGAGAAGTGAAGACAAGTACCAACACAGGGCCTGACTGAAGCCCTACCACTCAGTAGCTGTATGAGCCTTGGTTCATTCAATAGTCATGACAGCCAGTGAGGCAGGTGCTGTAATTACCACCTTTGCATTGCAAAGGCGAAAACTGAGACAGAGGAAAATGACCCTGCTTGCCCAAGATAATACATTTACTAAACGGCAGACTCTGGGGGGAACTCTGGGTCCACAGTCCCCCATATCAGACAACCTCTTCACGTGTCCATTAGACCAAGAGGATCGCAGGCCTGCATCCCAGCAGTTACTTCTGCAGGGGAAGAACAGAATCAAGACTCCAAGGAGAAACTTCCACTCGGATAAGCAGGTGTTGTGAGAAAGCATAACTCTATGAACTCAGTGCTCTAACTTTGGCTCAAGCTCTTACCTGGCTGTATGACTATGGGCAGACTATTACCTTACCTTACAGAGAGAAAAAGGAAGAAGACTGAACTAGGTGACCTATAGCTTTCAAAATATACAAATAATATACAACTCAATAACAAAAAAACAAAGAACCCAAACAAAAAATGGACAGGAAACCTAAACAGACATTTCTACAAAGAAGACATACAGATGGCCAACAGGCACGTGAAAAGATGATCAAATCACTATTAGACAAATGCAAATCAAAACTACAACGACGTATCACCTCATAGTGGTCAGAATGGCCATCACTAAAAAACCTACAAATAACAAATGCTGGAGAGGATGTAGAGAAAAGGCCAGCCTCCTACACTGTTGGTGAAAATGTAAATTGGTACAGCCACCATGAAGGTTCCTTAAAAAACTAAAAATAGAGTTACCACAAAATCCAACAATACCACTCCTATATCCAGAGCATATATCCAGAGAAAATTCTAATCTGAAAAGACATATCCGCCCAGTTTACAACAGCCAAGACATGAAAGCAATGCAACTGTCCATCAACAGATAAGTGGACAAAGATGTGATACACACACACACACACAATGGAATGGTACTGGGCTATTTTAAAAAAATAAGGAAATAATGCCATCTGCAGCAACACGGATAGACCTAAGAGATTACCATACCAAGTGAAGTAAGCCAGATAGGAAAGAAACAAGAATCATATGATATCACTCATACGTGAAATCTAAAAAAGATACAAACGAACTTATACACAGACCAGAAGCAGACCCACAGACACAGAAAACAAACTTACAGTTAACAAAGAGAAAAGGGTAGATAAGTTGTAAGTTTAAATTATCAGACACATACTACTATGTGTATAAAACATATACTACTATGTTTTATACTACTGTTTTACACTAATATGTATAAAACAGATAAACAATAAGATCCTACTATATGGCACAAGGAACTATATTCAGTATCTTGTAATAAACCATGACGGGGGAAAAGAAAAAGAAGAGGAAGAAGCAGCCGAGTAGAAATTCTTACTTGGGAAGAGCTGGTGACTCCCTGGGGACTTCAGCAGCGCCAGCATCTGCTCCTGGTGCCTCTGCCTCCCCAGAGCTGACAGCCACTTCCTGCAGGGCACCCTGTGGGCCTGGGGGCTCCTGAGCCCCACCTGAGTCTGTGGTGGAGTCTACCTCCACCTCCTGAACCGGGGCTGGGACTGGCTCCTGCTCCGCTGTGGCAGCTGCCACCGCCATGGCCTCCTCTTCTTCCTTCCTCCTGATTTTCTCCTCCAGCTCTTTTCTCCTCTTTTCATCATCCTGACGGGCCATGTGGTCAAAGGTTTTGAATACCTAAAATCAAACAGCAATTCAGTGTTGAGTTCATCTGTAAGTACTGTATCACACATTCTGTAGAAATACAGCAAAATTTGATTTAAAAAAAAGAAGAATGAAAAAGCAATAGGTAAGAAAATGTTCCCACTGGCAAAATGGAAATGCACTTCAGCTTCACCAAAAGCCACTATAAAAACAATCTTTAACAGGGGAGTTCCAAAATCAATGAAAAAGTGAAACTTACAAGCCAAGGCTCACAATATTTACACGCCTATGAGCCTAACATTTAAGTCAAAAGGATGAGTAACTAAATGGTCTTATCTGTCATTACTTCTATAGCCCCAGAGAGTCTTGTTCAAAACGTAGAGAACCCACTGCCCTAGTGCTGAGAGCTATAAAGGCCCCGACAACTCAGATGCTAAAAGGGAAGATGGGGAATTAGTTGAATTTCAATCCACAATACAGGCCAGCTCACTGAATTGCTGCTATCGTCCTACACTGCATGGGAGGAGGGACAGTGCAAGTCTTACCCTGGGAATTCAAAAGACATTCACAATGTGCCTACAACTTGCCAGGAGCACCAAAAACCCAAAGACAGCTCCCACCCTTGAAGAATTCAGTCTTCTGGCATGTGGATCAGTCATTAATCTTTCCTGGGACACGGTCACACCCAAAAAAGGGCTGGAACACTCCATCCAAAAAGTGCACAGGAAAACAGCATTTTGCATGCACTATTCAAGGGTGCACATAACCCTGAAGTGTGGCCAGGACAGACCTGGAAGTGACAAGTCTGACAGGAAAGGCTGTGATAGATACATGTGATGCCATCGCAATGTGGGTGCAAACGAGGATTCTGGCGAGAGAGAGCTAAGGACATCTCTTAGAAGAAGAGGGTCTGAATCAGACCTTGAATGAGAGGTATATCTTCCAGAGGAATGACAGGAGGAAATGTCACAGCGCCAAGAGGTGGGCTCATCAAGAAATATCTCTTATGGCACCTGGAGACAAGAAAGCCAGAAGATCCACCTTGAAAAGTGGGTGGGAGGAGACCCTTACATTCAATCCAGCAACTATGCTCCTTGGTATTTACCCAAAGAAGTTTAAAACATGTACCAACAAAAACCTGTACATGGATGTTTGTAGCAACTTTATTCATAATAGCCAAAACTTGGAAGCAACCAAGATATCCTTCAATAAATGATAGGATAAACAAACTGGTACATGCAGACAATGGAACATTATTCTGCCATAAAAAGAAACGAGCTATGAGCCACGAAGAGGCATAGAGATTATTTAAATGCATATTAGTAAAAGAAGCCAATCTGAAAAGGCTACACAATGTGTGATTCCAACTGTATGACCCTGTGGAAAAGGCAAAAATTCAGAGACAATAAAAAGACCAGTGGTTGCCAGAGGATGAGGGGAGAAACGAATGAACAGTAAGACTACACAGGATTTTTTTGGGCAGTGAAGATACTCTGTATGATGTCATAATGAGGGTTGCATGTCATCATACATTTGTCCAAAGCCCATAAAGTGAACAACACTAAGAATGACCTCCAAAGTGAAGTCTGGGTTTGGGTGACTATGATATGTCAATGCAGGTCCATCCATTATAAGAAACGCACCACTCTGGTGGGGGATATTGGCAACAGGGGAAGCTGTAGGGGTAGGGGTGGCAGGGGGTAAATGGGAATCTCTGTTCTTTCCCCTCAATTTTGTTCTGAACCTAAAACAACTCTAAAAAGTAGTCTTAACAAAATAAAAATGTTTTAAAGTGTGTAAGAGTCAGTTTCCAAAGAGTTAGAATGCAGACAGGGGCTAAATAACTGCTGTGTGCACTGGGCCAGAAGACAGAACAAGAGAAGTTACAATGTCAGTGTTTTATAAACATTCTCTCACAACCCTCAGGAAAATGCTGTTAGGAAGAGAGCACTGATATTTCAAAGATGAGGGAAAACTAAGCTCAGAGGGTAACTTGCCCTCTAGTGACAATGAAAGAAGAAAGCAAACAATTATACAGGAAGCACTCTAAACACTGAAAGGAAATGGTGGCAGAGGAAGGCAAGGGAAATCCTAAGGTTAAAAACTAGAAACAGTACCTATCTCTGCTTCCCCAGAGAACCTGAGCCCCTAACTCACTCCTCTCATACCCATGTCAATGACACCAGACGCCAGACCCACTGCCCTCAGAGCCATTCATCTTCCTGACATATCACATCTTCATCTTAACTCCAGAAAAGAAGTAACAGCAAGGGCTCTCTCCAAACACTGGGGACCTCCCTTGGACCCCAGGCCTCATACTCCTGATGACACTGTGGCCCCCACTGCCCTTGCTTACTCAGCACCCCTGCTTCCTCTAAGATGACACCTGCTTCACCTCTCACATCGCCGCTGACCTCAGCACTCATTTCAGAATCCTGGATTGCGGAGCTGGAAGACGTGTCCCTGACCTCCAATCAACCTTCTCAACTGACAGAGAGAAGAGTGATTCTCCCAAGACTTCCCAAGAAGCTCCGGGAAGAGCAAAAAGAGCTAGCTTTCCTGACTCTCCTGGGGAGGTGGGGTGGGGGGGACCTTTTAAGCAGGCTTCCCAAACTGAACTCCAGAATAAACACATGTTCAACTGAAATAAACAAAATGTCAGTCTAAATTACTGTTTTCTTAAAATATACTAATAAATAAGGGAGTGGAATACAATTTCCACATGCATCTTTCCTGCTGAAGGTCCTTCCAACTGTACAGCCTGGCTGTGCAAGCCCTTACAACTGGGAGGAAAAGTTGAAGAAGGTTTAAACCACACAAACATCCCACATCCCAAAATATCAGGGGAAAACAGGAGTTACAGAATGAAGCGCTACAATACTCCCATCCAAACTCTCTTTGCCTGAGTTCTGAAGAGACCCCCAAGCACCCCACTGCCCAATGCCTCTGTAAATAAAAAAACAGCTCCCCAGGATCTACCCTGATCTACTCAACCAAAATAACCGGGGGATATCTGCTCTTTTAAAGTTCCTTGGGCAATGCTGTCGATTGAGAACCACTTTCAAAAAACACTACAGTCCTCTTAACTACCTGCTAGAAATTGTCCCTCCTGGTTTCCATGGAACTTACTGCCCTGCCCCCTTCCTTCCATCCCCCTCCCACTCCCACAGCCTCTTGCTTCTGCAGCTCCTTCTCTGGGGTCCTTCCCTCCAAAGGCACCTTCTCTCTGCTGTGCTCCTTCACCTTCAGCTCCTCTCCTTCAAACCACTCAGATTCTTCACCTCCCATGAGATTCAGTCCCACAATTCAACAGCCTATGGACGGAGACTTCTGTCTGCAATCTCCAGTTCAACTTGTCTAAAACTAAGCTTCTCCCTCTAAACTCAGGTGACAGTTCAGTGAATGCATTATCAATATTACAGTGCCCTGGTCTGAAACCTTGGGTCACCACTGGCCCATCCCACCCCTCTCTCTGCCTTGTTCCCCACCTCCACTTTATTAAACTGTTCACCAAGTTTCAACCTTTGCGAGTGTCTAAAACATAGTAGGTGTCTTACATACTGTTACCAGATTCCTGAATTACCTCTGTCAGTTCACCTGTAAAACAAGGAAAAAGATCAACCTTTTCAGGTTGTTAGGAACAAATGACAACCTAGAACAAACTAGGTGCTCAGTAAATGTTCATTTTTCTGCAAAAGATCACCCTAGACAAAAGTGTTGCCACTCTACAATGGCCTGGTTAAATAACAGAACAGAAAGGTATGGAATCAGAAAAATGAAGTTTTGAGCTCTAGCTCTATGATGAGTTTGGTCAAACCCCCTGATCTGCTGAACTGGCACCCTCATTTGCCACATAAAATTAACCTTATCTACCTCACAGGCTTCCATGAAATTATTAATTTGCCAAAGGATTTGCTAAAAACCATCTCTGACACACAGTTCTCCGATCACTTGGATGGTACTTAACCACTACAAGGATGAGGAACAGCCTTCAGTTTTCAAACTGAATACCAATCTCACTCCTCATTTGACCATATTATCTCTGGTAGTTATTCAAACATTCTAAGCTTTTGTTTCTTCATGCAGGCACTTAGGAAAGTAATATCGGACCAACCTGAAGCGAGCAGAAAGACTTCACGAGATGAACCTTTGAAATCACTTCATAAACAGTAAAGTGCTAGACGACAGTGAGAGGTATCGCCAGCATTTCTACTTTCTCAGGTTCCTAGCTCAATGCTTGACTGAGTATCCTCTTTCGATCCCATCAAAATTCCACCTCCTCTACAAAACTTGTCTTCATTTCCAAAAGATCATTTCTATTCCTTTCCTCCCCATGGCTCTGTCAGGTAACAGGCAAAGGTCCCTCCTACTGTATTTCATCTCTTTAAATATACCGTAAGTGTCCCAAGCAGAGAAACCATTATTTAACCACCCGCATAACCAGTGTATCTCCAATGTCTGCGGCGGCTGAGAGTGTGAACTCTTGCTTATTACATTTCAAATACCCCGTCAACTACAGTGACTGAGAGCCTCCAATATAAGCTTAACCTGGGATGCACACATATATGCTCGTATGTAAACTTACTAAGTACTATTATATTGTGACTGTCTTCGACGTGGAAAGTCACATTTCAAATAAGAGACCCACACCAATCACACAGCCTCCCCCTCGTCCAGTAGTCGTAACTCTGGGGCGTGCAGGTGTCCGTGCTGCCGCCGCCCCTTCCCCAGTCAAGCCTGCAGTCTTCACTCTCTGACTGGCTGGCCCTGTCACTCGAAGGGTTACGCGCTGCTGGAACTGACCGGGGCCCTAAGCTTCTGATATCCAAATGCACCCCATCGGACCAAGCTGCTCTAGAGCCGGCACCTCTCGCACAGGAGTAAACCGATAACAGACCTGCATCTCGGCAGAAGCCGCGGCCGCAGGAGGCGGGTCGGGGGAAGCGCCAGAGGATGAACTGAGGTCGGCAGCGGAGGAAGCGGCGGGCTCGCAGGAGCCTGAGCTCCCAGAGGGTGGGGGACTAGGGGAGCGGGTTCGCGGGGGTCGAGGCGCCCCTGATCTTCCCCCACCTCACCCAGAGCTTCCCGCCCACCGCGCGTTACCTGCAGCACCAGCGCCTGCGCGGCCCCCGGGGGAAAGCCCATACGGTCCGACGGGTGGCGCAGCAGGCGGTAGAAGTCCGTTTTGCGGTAGAGGAAGCCGAAAAGCACACGCAGAAAGTCCTGAACGTTGCCCACGTGCTGCAAGATGCCCAGCAGGGCCTGATCGTACAGCTCGGCTGCGCCGGGCTCCATGGCGTCGCCGGCCGGAGGAAAGCTCACTCACTGCGGGCGCGGCCCGGACGCCGGCCTATGGCCACTTCCGGTGTTCTGCAGTAACGGCCTCGGCCGCTAGCGCGCCCGGGGAACTTCCGGTCCGCTCTTCTTCGCTCCCGCGGTGGAGCTAGGCTGGACTGCACTGGAGCCGACTGGACCCAGGAACCGCCACTTCTGCCCCGGGCTTCTCGGGCGGTCTCGCTGAGGAGCAGAAGTGGGTGCCGAAGCGCAAGAGGGCCCGGGGCTGCGGCATTGAGGGCGCCTAGTGGCCATGTTGGAAACTGGCGGAAAAGTTGTAGCGCGGGCAACAACTGTTACGTGAGCCACGCTGTTGTCACGTGCTTTATGGGCTGTGTTCCAGACTGGATGTCCAGAAACAAGGCGGGACAGCGAGAACCTTTTGCTTGCGAGTCCAAAGAGGAAAATGCGACGTTTTTGTTGGTGTGTTTCCCGTTACTAACGTAGTCGTGGGTGAAATGCAAGGTGATGTGCATAAATAAAAGAAGACAAGATTGTCAAGTGAGTGCATGTACCAGTATTAAATAGAGCTAGATGCAGAATAGAGAATCTGGTGTGCCATCCTGTGAAATATACATATACGTATGTGTGTGTACGCATAGTATATGTGTGTGTGTGTAGTATGTATGTGTACGCATAGTATATATATACACACACAGCATGTATACGTGTTCTAAGGGTCTTTGAAAGCATAATCTGAAACTCAAAACATAACACTCAAATATATAATGAACACATCAGAGATTTAGCCATTTTAATTAACAGTAACCAATGATATGATAATGCTAGTTTGAAGAAGCTTTTCGAGAAACTGGGTATTTATAACTCTTTCAGAAAACAGAGTAAGATGGCTAGATTGGATACAAAGCTGGCTGGTGTCCTATAAAATGGTGTAGATTATCTTTCCTAGTGGATAGAAATGATTTGCATCTCTACTGGCCTGAAATCTACAAGTTAACATGTATCTTCATAGTGTATGGACTCTAATGAATTGTAACCAAAGTCAAACTCAGATAAATTGCTCTAGAGCAGCGGTTCTGAAACTTTTTAGACTTAGGACCTATTTACAGGGGATTCCCTGAGGGTCCAATGGTTAGGACTCTGCATCTCACATCAGAGTGCCCCGGTTCAATCCCTGGTCCAGGCACTAAGATCCCACAAGTGTGGCCATGGCCAAAAGGAGAAAAAAAAAAAAAAAGACACATTTTCATTCTTAAAATATATCAAAGACTCTTTGGATTCTTCCATAAATTTTATGTGTTACATTTCTTGATAGTTACCATATTGGACATAAAAACAAAATGTTTAAATATTTATTTATGCATTTTAATATAATAAAAACATGTTAACATATTTTTGTAAAGAAGTAAGTTTCTTCAGAGCAGTAAAAGTTTATGAGAAACAAAGCATCCTTTAAAATTTTTGCAAATCTCATTACTATTTAGCTTAATTGAATTGAAGACAGCCAGATTCTCACATCTGCTGTGTTCACTGCATTGCAGTATGGTGTTTTGATTGAAGTATGAGAAACCCAGTCTTATACAAATAGCAGTTTAATTGCCTTTTCAAATAAATGTATTATTCTTGGAAACTACACCAGCATTCAACTAATTGTAGTTTCTTAAAGATTAGTTGCACTGTGAAATCTGAAATTGTATCAATAAACGTCTCCTACTTTGTCACATTAATATCCATTGGTCTGTCCTAATACTATGAGTGGATCTTTGTTCACAATCTAGTCTCTATATACACAGAGCAAGGAGAGATGGAAGAAAGAGGCAGACCACTTCAAACTGGTAAGTAGGAGGTTTAATAAGCAAGGAAAGTTACTTGTCCTGGGCAGCCACAAGACCAATATATTTTCACGTCCACTTTGCCAGAATCATAAACGTTTATACAGACACCTTAACTGGGTTCAATCACATACACTGTCCAGATGATCTCAAAGACACCTTCCTCTCTCAAGGTGTTGAAAGGAAGATGTTGTTGAAAACAATTCTCGCTGTGGGAATGGTAGGGAGAGCATACAGTACAAGGACAGAGGAAGAGGTGAGGAGTCTCCCATTGCCTGGGTCTAGCTAGAGTGTCAACCAGGGATCGTGTTCTCTGAATACCCCCAACAATCTTTTACACACGTGATTTTGTAAAATCAGAATGGAATAAAGAATGTGATATAAGAATCTAGCTCTATTAAAAATGTATAAGGGCTTCCCTGGTGGTCCAGCGGTTAAAAATCCAGCCAATGCAAGAGAAACGAGTTCAGTCCCTAGTCCAGGAATATTCCACATGCTGCAGAACAACTAAACCCATGCCCCACAACTTCTAAACCCACGCACCTAGAGGCTCTGCTCTGCAACCACAGAAGCCACTGCAATGAGAAGCCCATGTGCCACAGCTAAAGAGTAGCCCCCAATCTCCGCAACTAGAGAAAGCCCAGAGGCAGAAACAAAGACCTAGCTCAGCCAAAAATAAATAAATAAATATTTTTTTAATGTATGAAGCAGCTGCTCTGAAAGGGATACTGACCCCATCAGAAAGATGCTAACCCAAGTAACGTTGGAAAGGAATGGTGTCTATAAGACTAAAGGCGAAAGGAATTGCATGTAAACACTAAATTCTGAAGTTGTTTTCCACAGGAGTGTAGGTTATCATTTCTCAGACTCCTACATATGTATAAAGGTAATCAACAACTAAGTAAATGGTGAGGATTGTGGAGCCCGGCTTCTCATTAGTGGCATGAGAGGCTACAGAGAAGCAAGAAAGAAGTCTGGAATGATTCATGTGGTTATGGGTTAGAACTGGAGGTATCAGCATAAACTCCTGTTTAGCTTAGTATAGACACAGATGGCTTTTCATAGAAATATTTCTAGAAATGTGTACATATACAGGTCAGTGTTCACATATGTATGCCCTTGCTCTCTCAGCTGAGAGGATCAGAAGCAACAAAGCCCCAGCAGCAACACACACTGAACACCCAGATCCTGATTTCTAATCTTATCTCCAGATAAAGGACTGGAACCCCTGGGAGAAATGGCTGACTCTAGGACTGGGATAGAAATACACAAGTTGAGCTTATACCATCTTATAATGCCAGGAAGTACAGAAGTGCTCAAAAAGGGAGGGAAAACCCACACTGAAGGGAATATGTCAAAGGGACCTAGGAGCCAACTGGAAGAGTTCCCAATGGCCAAATGTGGAGCAAATAGTCACTATATTAAAACCCAAAGTAAAAAAATGTGCATCCTTGGTTCCATACTGATAAAGATAGCATACTGAATAAATAATAAATGGAGGAGAACAATTTTCCTGTTCAGAAGAGTTCCAAATATTATGTAAACACTCCGCCCTCCAGGAAGTAGAGCATAACCACTCACCCTTAAGTGTGGGCTGTGCGAAGCAATTTCCCTACAAAGAGTGCAACATGGAAACAGGTGCAAGATAAATGTACAGAGGAGACGCCTGGGCGACACAACCTCAGCCAGGTAGTCAGGGTCAGTATGACAGCGACAAGTTATGGTGACTGCAGGCACCCTTGACACAGTGGGCTGAGACCAACTCTCTTTCTCTTCTCCCTCCGAAGAACCCATCACCTTTGTCTAATTGGGAGAAACACTAGATAAACCCCATTTGAAGGACATTCTTTAAAATACCTGACCAGTCTTCAACTGTCCAGGTCACCAAAAACAAAGCAAAGGAGAGCCTGAAACACTGTCACAAACGAAAGGAGCCTAAGTAGACATAACAGCTGAGTGTCGTGGAGTGTCCTGGACAGGATCCTGGCTCAGAAAAAGGACCTTGGGTAAAATTATGGAAGTCTAACCAAAATATGGATTTTTGGTTAGTAGTAATTATCAGTACTAGTTCATTCATGGTACACGGACAAGTATATCACGCTAATGTGTTACTCAAGTTAATTTTGGGGGGCGGGCAGGGAGCATACAGGAACTCTCTGTATTATCTTTGTAATTTTTCCGTAAAACTATAATAAAAAAAGTTTTCTTTTAAAAATGTGTTTTTTAAAAAGGGATAACAATCTATAACCCCACTCCCCTCCCTCCCAGAAACAAGTGGAGCGTTGTGTTGGTATTGGTGCAAGGAAAAAGGCACCCTTATGCCCTGCTGGTGGAGGTGTGAATAGGGTGCATGCCCTGGAAGGCACTAGTCTGTATCCATTCAGTGCTACACCGATGGTAGCTCCCCACACATAGACAGGAGACGTGTAAACACCTGCTCATCACACAGGTCCATGGTTCTATCATGCGAGTGTATGTCCATACCTGAAATCCCATATGCGAGCTGAATTTCAGAATTTAGAACATTTTTTTAGAAAGGTAATTTGATGCTTACAGTACATTAGATATTAGACCTCATCAGGATCTGGGGTAGCAACATGAAATCAAACTTGTTAATGTCCTGAAATATATGACTATTCACATCAAGTTGGTTGAAGAGTGTAAGTATCCTATTTATGGAAAAAAAAAAAAAAAGAAGTGTTAGTTGCTCAGTTGTGTCTGACTTTGCAACCCCATGGACTATAGCCCGCCAGGCTCCTCTGTCCAATTCTCCAGGCAGGAATACTGGAGTGGGTTGCCATTTCCCTCTCCAGCGGACCTGCCCATCCCAAGGATAGAACCTGCATCTCCTGCATTGCAGGCAAATTCTTTACCATCTGAGCCACCAGGGAAGCCTATTTATAAAGAGTATAAATAGATACATGGTGTCTGATCAGTCTTTGCTACAAAATGAGTTTGTCCCAAACTTACAAGAGAAAAAGACAAAGGCACTAGGTTTTCAGAGTTCTGGGGGTTCTGAAATTCCACATAAGTGACTGTGGACTTACAGCAGAAAAATAATTGAGGACAATCTGATTGCCCATTAGCAAGGGAATGGATAAAAAACATCCTGTTCATTCACACAATGGAAATCTGTGTCGCAGTTAAAATGATTGGACTACATTTCCATGTATCAACATGAATAAATCAAAAAAGTGTATGCTGCATAAAAAAAAACCTCATTGCAAAAGGATAAGTCATATATGGTATCAATTAAGGAAAATTATAAATATGAATGAATATGTTGTTCACATATGTGAAACTAAAGTTTTAAAACTTGCATGAGGAGGACACATATCGAATTCAAGAGATGGATTTGGACCAGGTCACACCCAAGCCATCACGTGCCACCTCCATCACAATCGGTGTCCTTATGGGTGAGATCTGGTGACCAGAGTGTGACCGATAGTGGGCAGTCCTGTGGAGACAGCCCCTCTCAGGACCTGGGGGAAGGATAGGTCAAAGGACCCCCAGGAGGAGCCTTCGTGGCCCCTCAGGTCGTGGCGGATGAGCTTGGACAGGGGCTCTGGCCCCATCAGAACTTCTGCCTGTTCTCTGATGGAGAGCTCTTGAGGCCTCCTGCACTCTTGGCAGGATGTTCAAAGCTGTAGTTGATGTAGACACCGTTACGAGTGCTCATCGGGGCGGGGTGCTTTGAGTAAGAGGTCTCCTTGGTCGCAGCTGCCTCCTCCTCCTGCTTCTGCTGCTGCGCCAGAGCTGGGTTGACATCAGGCCCTGCAGAGGGACAGACACAGAGCAACATGGTCAGAGAGGCGACATGCTGGGTGCAGGATGCAGGCGTGTGTTGGAGCCTCAAGTGGAAGTTCCAGAGAGGGAGAGCTAAGTCCTAAGCCCTCCACCTCCCATCACTGCCTTCACCCCAGCCTTCACTTCACCATACCCCCCAAAAGCTGGTAACCGTGAATTGCCACCCACACCCAGCCCCCAGTCCCGCCTGCCTTCCAGTGCAGGTCCTTGCCATCTGGGGGTCTACCAGGGGAAGCCCCAAGCCACCCATAGCCAGTGACTCCCTCCCCCTCCTCTCTTCCTTGGACACGCTGTGCAAGCATTCCTTGCTGAGAGAAGCCATTCCTCACTGTCATCAGGCTCAAGTCAGAGAGGGTTCCTGGATCCCTGCGCCTGCCACTCGCCTCTCTGTCAGGATCCCAGCCACTCTGCAGGGGGTGGGCCACTCAGAATCTCCAAGGGGGGGCCATGACCTGTGGGACCTGTGGCTCCCCAGCCAGGTAGCCTCTGGGGAGGTCCCCAACAACCACACTGTCCTCTTCCAAAGGGGGTCAGGAAGTTTCTACAAGACTGGGGTGCTGTGCGTAGGGGTGCCGGTGCTGTGTGGCCTCCAAATACACTGCATGTTACCAGCTCTGTTACTGGGGTGGAGGGGTCTCGGGTTCCTCATCTGTGAAATGGGGATGAAAACATCACCTACCTCCAGAGATGATAAGAGGATTAATATATATTTATTAGCACACAAACACACTCTTCTATTAATATAAATATTCCATCTAAAATAACCACTATTATTATTCCTGGTGTCAGGGAACAGTGCAAAATTGAACTCTCAGCTTGCCCGCCCTATGGGGGAATACTTCATCCGGGGGTCCTGTTTAAATCTCTGTGGAGGGATGGGGTGTGTAAACAACTGTGCTCAGAAGGGACTTTTCTAGTGGTCCACTGGTTGGGAGTCAGCCTGCTAATGCTGGGGACACAGGTTTGACCCCTGGTCTAGGAACTAAGATCCCACATGTCTCGGGGAAACTAAGCTCATGCAGCACAACCACTGAAGCCCACGTGCTCTAGAGCCTGTGCTCCACAACAAGAGAAGACCACACGCCACAACTAGAGAGTGACCCCTGCTCGCTGCACCTAGAGAAAGCCCACAGCAACAAAGACCCACAGCAGCCAATAAAGAGCAATTCTTTAAAAAAGGATAACTGTGCTCTACAGGAAGCTCCGGGAGTTGGTGATGGACAGGGAAGCCTGGCATGCTGCAGACCATGGGGTCGCAAAGAATCAGACACGACTGAGCAACTAAACTGATCTGAACCGAATGCTCTACAGTGAGGAAACAGAAATGTACATGCTGCTAGTAGGAGTTTAAATGGTAAAACTTCTTGGAGGGTGTTAACAGTTGAAATGAACAATCAGTATTCATGGACTGAACTTTCTCTAGGATATACTGGAGAATGAGGTCAAAGATTCAGCCACAAAGGATAGTCATCGCAGCACTGGCAATAACATGCGAAGTCAGAAATAGTTGAGTTCTAGTTCAGTCGCTCAGTAGTGTCCGACTCTTTGCGACCCCCATGGACTGCAGCACGCCAGGCTTCCCTGTCCATCACCAACTCCCAGAGCTTGCTCAAAGTCATGTCCATCAAGTCGGTGATGCCAGAAACAGTCTAATGTCCAGCAACTGGGACCTGGCTAAATGGACTGTGGCCAATCCATACAAAAGGATATGTTTTTCAACTGCAAGTTGTCACCCATGAATGAGTCATGAAATCAATTTCTCAGATAACACCGGAATTTTTTAAAAAATCAATGATAGAATAGAACAAAAAATACCTGAAGCTTCTTAGGCAGTTTTATTTTGTGAAAGGCCTGATCTACTCTGCATGTCCATGTCCATACCTATACATATCACCTCTCAATGTGAAAATCTATTTTTTGCTCAAGGTCATGATCAAAAGCTCAGTGGCATGCAGCAGAGAACCATATGGCCACTGAATGTGTCTGAAATGCACATCTGATCCAAAAAAAATGTTTTCATATGCTAAATGAAAAATTGTAGCTTCCAAACCAGGAGGAACTGTGTGCCCACAATTTGGGGCAGTACCTGTCCCAGGTGAGGGGGGGCTGTGAGTGTTCCTGGCATTTTGCCTGTGGCTTGGAGTCTTGTGGGAGGGGCCTGGCACTCACCCAGGTAGCTGAGGATGACGGGCAGGAAGACCAGGCCATGCAGCAGGCCCAGCACAGTGATGAGGAGGTTGAGACGGAAGAAGAAGATTTGGATGAGCTGCGCCTTGGCCAGGCCCAGGACAAGGATGCCAGGTAGGTTGGTCATAGCCACTCCTGCAAACACCTGGGGGGTCACAAGCAGGTGTCAGTCTGGGCACGGGGTGGCTGGCCAAGGACCATGCAAGGCAGCCCATCTACTCACCGCACTACCCATGGAGATGGTGGCCTCCTTAGCCCTCTCCAGCCGGGTGGGCTTGGTGCTGATGGCAAAGGAGCGGGTGATGTGGGACACAAACTCCACAGAGATGCCCACCGCCTGAGGGAAGAAAGGGGGCTTCAGCCATCCAGGGGCAGGGGCAGGGGTCTCCATCCAGGCCAGCAGGCAGCACCTAGACTCGAAAAAGAACTGGGAGCCTCGTTTCCCGCACTAGAGCCCCAACACTCCGGCCAGCAGGTTACCGTGACCAGGTTGATGAGGGACACAGCGTTGTAGCTGATGTCCCAGAGCGTCATGAAGCCCACAGTGTCCACCAGGATCATGATGATGGAGAAGAGGTTGAGGAGGCCGGAGCGGACGTCCATACCCAGCAGGAAGCAGCAGACGACAAAGGTGGGCACCAGGCAGATGGTGAGCATAAAGAGCCCCTCGGGGACTATGGTCAGGTACTGCTCATAGAACACATTGGTGACCCTATGGGGCGCAGAGCACAGTCACTTCCCCGCAGCATCCCACTTCGGGATGAACACTGGGCCCAGGTGCAGCTGAAGCCCCCCTGCTGGAGCCCACCCCCACCTCGCGGCCACCCTCGCCAACCCAGCACCCTCACCCGCACCCCACTCTGGAGCACATGCACTCACGAGTAAGGAAAGACCTCAAAATCTGGATCAGTGCCCGGCACCTTCCGCAGGTCGGCGGTGATGTTGGCTGCCAGGGCCCGAGTTGCCCGCAGAGCCTCCGTGAAATCCTGTGAGTTCTTCAGCGGCTTGTTGTAGGCCATGAACCGCGAGGCTGTGAAAGCCAGAGCCTGTATCAGATGCCCTCAGAACCCCCAAGAGGCAGTGCCCAGCTGAGTTCAGAGCTCTGCTGCCACCATTTGGGAACTCTTAATACATGTTGAGCAAAGGGCCCTGCATTTCGGTTTTCCCCCAGCCCTGCAAGCTTTGTAGCTGGTCCTACCACTGTGCCAGACTCAAATCCTGGCCCTGCCTCTGATGGATGGAACTTAAAGAGTTCTCCTGAGGGACTTTACTGGTGGTCCAATGGCTAAGACTCCAGCCTCCCAATGCAGGGGGCCTGGGTTCGATTCCTAATTGGGGAACTAGATCCCACATGCCACAACTAAGAGCTCATATGCCACAACGAAGACTCAATGCAGCCAAGTAAATAAATACACTTTTTAAAGAAAGAGAGAGATCTCCTGGATGAACCCAAACACTGCTCTGTATGGTTTCAAAACATGCACTGGATCCTTAACATTAATTTCATTATGTTTCCAATGCACATTTTCCTGAAGAAAGGACCAGAAAGGGAGACAAAAAATACAACAGTTGACTTAACAGAGCTATGGGTTGGGGGACCCTCGGGGTAAGTAGGATAGTCATTCACTGAACCAGCTGCCCACTGCCCACATCTGGGTGTGACTTGCGCCTGAGAAAAGAGGAAGTAGGTGGCTCCCAAGTGCAGCATCAGCCACTGAGAATTCCATAAATTTCACACTGACTATGAATTTAGGGAATGGGGAGAAGGAAACAGGCAGACACAGGGTGGAGTCCAAGGACGTAGAACTGGATGACATGACCTGAGGACAGGACCAGCACAGTTAGAAGCCCCCAGGAAGGAAGAAGGAGGGAAGGTTCAAGATGGAGAATCTGTCTCTTGGGATTCGTGGGGTCCCCGGGGCAGCTGACTCTGGTCTTCCCCTCCAGTCGAGGCCAGGCTTACCTAAAATCTGGCCATCTGAGCTCATATTCACTGAGGTGCTGTATGCTGCCAGGCCACTGCAGGAGGAAGACCAGAACAGATTAGCCAAGGATCTGTCCCCTCTGTGAGCTTGGCCTATGGCTACCCACAGAGGCCCCGCACTGCCTCCTGCCCCCTGTGACCCTGCCGTGGGCACCCACACAGCTGTCCTTCTCAATGCCCCCCACCACCACCGCCCACCACCTACCCTTTGGGACATTTGATGTTGGGCTCATCACTCAGAAACCAGGGAAGATATTTGTGGAACTGCTCCACTGATGGCCGGGCAGAGCCCGCTGTGGGGCTCACACAAGTCTTCAAGCAGGCCAGGGAGTCTACAAAGAGAGTGGGGGCTCTAGGCAGCAGCACCCCGCCAAGGCCAGGCAGACGATGCCCTGCTCCACCTTGTGCTCCTTTCCCATCAGGATCCCCATGCACTCCCGCTGCTGTAACAAGCATGGTTACTCTGGAGGGCTATGTGTTTGCCTTTACAGATGGGAAGAGTGCCCCTCTCATATATGGAAACTGCTGGTACCTTCAAGCAGGGGAGAAAGCAAAGTTCAGGGCAGAGAAACAGCCTCCATGGGGACACCCCACGCCACCTACAAGTGCAGCTGCTGAGGCAGGATCATGCACCAGCCTCAGCTCTCACTCTACTCCCATGGCACTTGAGCACCAGCCTGTTCAGTGGGTATGGGCACAATTCAGCAGGGCCAGGAGGGTGCGATTGCCTGGCAAGCCAGCTGGACACCTACATACATAGGTGTAGCACCCCAACTTGTGCTCCTAGGCAGGGCCCCTGCCCCAAACTGACCCTGGAGGAGGGCAGGAAGGGTTAAGAGATCCTCCGCTGGCCCTGTCCTCTCTCTAGTCTCAATTTCCCCAAGCTATGGTGGGCCCTGAACTCCCAGAGGCCCCATACTCACTGACAGTCGAGGGGCAGAACTCATCTTTATTGGGACCAGAGATATAAAGGCGGCAGCAGGAAGATGAAGCCAGCCAGTCAATGAAGTCGTCCACCCAGGAGGAGGCAGGGATGGCCAGGTAAGACCTGAATGTCAGGAAATGTCAGGGGACAGGACCAGATACGCAGGCTGTGGTGGGTCCTTCCTACAGTCCAACCTCCACACTGGCTCCCCTCAGGCGCATGGCAGCGGGTGGGCAGCAGAGCAGGAGGGAGAGAGACACACAGAGGTGGGCTGGGACACTCACACATCAGGGAAGTCGGTGGCGTACTGGATCTTCTGGGTTAAGGAGAAGTTGTTGCAGCCTGCACTGGAGCAGATGGCATTCATTCCTTCCTCACTGGAGAAGTTGTATCCCCCAGTGGTGACAAAATAGACCGGGGCCCCCACCTCAAAGTAGCGGTTCATAAAGAGGAAATAGTCGATCAGGTATGAGTCCTGCAATGGAAGACAGTCAGTGAGCCCATGTCCAGACCCACCTCCAGCATACGCTCAAGAGATACACACACAGTGATATATACAGAGGAACAGGCTCACAGAGTCATGTGTACAGTTCCACTACAGAGGTACATGGTCATAAGTATACACACAGAGGCACACACACACTCCAAGGTACACCTATCTAGGAATAATCACAGGTACCTACACAGAACACACTCAACGGAGGTACAAGCACAGGGCATCACATACCCACCCCCCTGCGTGAACATGCTCTCTGACACACACATACAAACACATACACACAATTTTACCCCTTCCTATCATCCCCTGTTTGGAACAGCCACAGTCTAGCAAGTTAGCCTGTGACCACAGCCCACATGGATACACTCATATAAACACCCTCGTGCACACCCTCAAGGCTGTATGCCAGGCATCTTCATGGCTCTTTCCCTTCTCCTGCAACATAAAACTTCAAAGTGACATCAGGAATGATGGTGGAGTAGGAAGTATCAGGATTCTGCCTCCCCATCTGGACAATAACGGCACTGGCAGAATCTGCCTGATGTAACTATTTTGGTACTCTGGAGTCTATTGAGGGCTTCGAGTTTCCAGAGAAAGGCCTGGATGGTAGACTGTGGTTAATTTGACATACTTCAGCTCTTAGTATGGTACTAGCTAGTCATGATTTGTCCTCCCGGACCTGTGGCGGGCAGCCATGAGTGCATTCCAGGAAGTCTGCACACAGCTTGCAGACCCACCTCTTAAATATCAAAGATCTGTGTTCTCATCACTCATTGCTGCTTCTAATCTCAGCAGAGCAGAAACAAAGTCAGGTGCCATTAGCACCTTCACCTCAAACTGAAGTGACTGCCAAGATATTTAAAGATTATCTTTACTTGCCCAAGATATTAAATGGCAAGTGCTGAATTTGTCTTCCCCCTTCATATTTCCCTTTTCCTCCTTTTGAGAGCCAGACATTTAAGAAACATGACACTCAAAAGCAACCACAAATACAAGGAAAAGTAGATAGTCACTGCACATGCCCAGAGAAAAGCGGAGACTCAGAAAAGATCTGTAAAGACTTTACATCTCAAGCTGATCTCCAGGACAAAGACATCCGCAACAATAAACTTTTTAAAATAAATGAATAAATAAGCAAATTCTGGGGAAGGGAGAGAATCTGATTTCTGGAGTTATTTCAGACTCAAACGTCCATTTTTCAAAACTAACAACAAAATCATAAAGCATGCAATGACTCAGAAAGATATGGCCCATACCTGGGGACAAAAATTTTAATCAACACTATCCTTGAGAAAGACCAGACAATGGATATATTAGATAGAGACTTTAAAACGACTATCTTAGAGATAGATGTTCAAAGAGCCAAAATAACATTGCTTTCTGGACACAGTCAAGAAAACAATGCACAAACAAAACGGAGGGACTTCTCTGGTGATATAGTGGTTAAGAATCTGCCTTCCAATGCAGAGGACACAGGTACAGTCCCTGGTCAGGGAACTAAGATTCCACATGTCCTGGGGCAACTAAGCCTGTGCACCACAATGAAGACCCAGCACAGCCAAAACACACTCAACACACACACAATGGAATGATCAATAAAGAGAAAATATAAAACAGAACCAAAAAGAAGTTCTGGAGCTGAAATGTACAATAAATAAAGAAATAACTGCTGCTGCTGCTGCTAAGTCGCTTCAGTCGTGGCTGGCTCTGTGCGACCCCATAGATGGCAGCCCACCAGGCTCCCCCGTCCCTGGGATTCTCCAGGCAAGAACACTGGAGTGGGTTGCCATTTCCTTCTCCAATGCATGAAAGTGAAAAGCGAAAGTGAAGTCGCTCAGTCATGTCCAACTCTTCGCCACCCCATGGACTGCAGCCTACCAGGCTTCTCCATCCATGAGACTTTCCAGGCAAGAGTACTGGAGTGGAGTGCCATTGCCTTCTTCAAAGAAATAACTAGAGGGATTCAAAGACATATTTGAGCAGTCGGAAGAAGAATGGCCACATATGAAGACAGGACAATTGAAATTATCAGATGAAGAACAGAAAGAAGAAAGAATAAGGAAAATGAACAGAGACTACGGGATTGTGCAGCATTATCAAGCAGAACAACACACACATCATAAGAATCCCAGAAAGAAAAAAGACAAAGAGGAAAAGAGATTATTGAAGAAACAATGGCCAACATTTCATAAATTTGATAAAAGATATGAGTATATAAATCCATAGAACTTTAGGAAACTCTTAGTAGGAAAACTCAAAGAGACCCAGAACCAAGGCACATAACAATTCAAGTGTTGAACAATAAAGAAAAAAAAGAGAATTCTGAAAGCAACAAGAAAGAAGAGGCTTATTATATATAAAGATTATAAGCATAGTTCCTATCAGAAAACTTGGAGGCCAGAAGGCAGTGGATTTGTATATTTAAAGAACTTAAGTGGGAAAAAACTCTCAACCAGGAGCCCTATTTTTGGCAAAACTGTCCTTTAAAAATGAGGGAAAAAAATTAAAGCATTCCCATATGAATAAACACAGAAGTCTGCTGCCACAAGATCTGTCCTGCAAGAGGCTTCAAGTTGAAGTGAAATGATGCTAAAGTATAACTCAAAGTCATGTAATTAAATAAAGATCACCGGTAAAAGTAAATACATGGGAATTTATAAAAGCTAGTTTTATTACAACTTTGGTTTGTAATTCCATTTTTTTATTTCTACATATCTTAAGAGATTAACACATAAAAAGTATTATTCTATGTTTTTGAATACACAGTGTATAAAGATGTGATTTTATGATAGCAATAACTGAAAGGAAATGGAAAGGAGCAGTATCAGAACAGATTTTTTGTATGCAATCCATGTTAACCTAGGATAAATTCAACACATTGTAGGATATTTAATGTAATTTCCCTGGTAACCACAAAGGAAATATTCATATAATATACCCAAAAGGAAATGAAAAAAGAATTTAAACATTTCACTATCAACTAAACACAAAAGAAGATGGCAATGCAGGAAATGAGAAACAAAAAAGCTATAAAGTACATAGAAAACAAATAGCACAATAACAAGTCTCTCATCAGTAATTGCTTTACATGTAAATAGACTACTCTCTCTAATAAGAAGTCAGAAGTTGACAGAATGGGTTAGAGAAATAGGATCCAACAATATGATGTCTATAAGAGTCAGTTGAGATCCAGAGACACCCACAGGTTGAAAGTGAAAATATAGAAAAAGATATTCCATGCAAATAGTAGACAGTTTGCAGAGATTGCAAAGATATTCTATGCAATAGCAGGCTATCCCACTACTTAGTAAAATAGGCTTTAAATCAAAAAAAGTTTACAAAGGACAAAGAAGAACATTATATATTATTAAAAGATTCAGTACAGCAAGGGTAAGTGTATATAAACAGTTCCATACCTAATGAATGACCATCAAAATCTATGAAGCTAAACTTGACAGAACTGAAGGTGCCTGGAGCCAGCACGAGGAGTCCCGCCCGTGGCAAAGGTCATGAGGTTAAAGGGTCCAACAGGCAAAGGCGAGTCCGGCCTTAAGGGAGCCTCACTGAGTTTTCTCAAGCATCTACCCCTAAAACCAGAGTCTGCCTGCCTTACTGCATTGTGCCTTTCACCTACTCTTCTAACATTAACAAGGGGCTATCCCCCCACCACCTTTTTCTGGAAAAGGTTAATTTAGAGCTTTTCGATAACAAGTCTCCTGGGCATAATATGAGTGTTTCAATCCAAAAACCCCTCTGATGGCTTTCTAGCCTGCCTACAGGACTCTAACAGCTGCACATGTGATTGTTTGTGGCCTCCGGACTGGGAGAGGCACAGGAAGCTTAAAACATCCTAGGAATGCAAGGGCTTCCAAGGAGTCAAAATCATTAGAATAGGACTGATTAAGGGTTTCATTTGTTGAGCCAATACTTGCTGCCAAATTTTCATATCTTTTATTTGTTGATATAGTTGGTATATAGAAAAAACAAGTAGCAACATAAATCTTTGAGTTAAGTACCTTCTTTGTTATAACCACTGCACCTTTGTTCTATAGGGATGTAACTTTAGTGCTTTGAGGGTGATGCAGATTAAAGAAAAACACTTCAGGGGAAATGAGATTAAATTCATTAAGGAAGAAAGCCATAAAGTGTTAACAGGCCTCTTGGCCAGAAGAGAACTAAATCACCTGAGACCTTTTGTATACAAAAAGATATACAGAAGAGGTCAGGACTACTGCCCCTGCATGACTCTGTATCTTCCATTATGTAAAACTTAGGGTATAAAAACACCTTTTAAAAATAAAGCTATAGGGTTTTTTGCACAAGCTTGGCCTCCCCCGTGTCAACTCACTCTCTTTCTCCCTCTCCCTCCCTCTCTTTTTCAGGCTGATCCCTTAGAACACAGAGGCTCTCCTTGCCTCTGCTTATTTGCCTGGGCTTCTAAGACCCACTTGAGAGGGAGCGGGGCAACCTACGCTATTCGAGCGGGCGCCTGGGGCCTAACGTAGACAGTGCAAACTTCTTGTCTTTATTAGCTTTCTGTGTAAACCAAGAAATGTCAGCCTCTTTTCTCCACTAATTTTCCTACTACACCATTCTTTCCTAATCTCTCTTTTCTAATTAAATAGTCCTTTCTAAGATGCCAACTCCGTTCCCCGTTTGAATTCCCTGGATCCACTGGGGCTGGACACCGGCATGAAGGGAGAAATAAGAAGTTCTACAATGAGTTCAGTACTCCACTGTCAGCAGTGGGTAGAACACCCAGACAGAAGACACGTAAGGAAATGGAGGACTTGAACAACACTAAACCAACTACATCTAGCAAGCTTATACAGAAACTCTGCCCAACAACAACAAAATGCATATTCCTCTCAAATACACATGGAACATTCGGCAAGATAAACTAGGTATTTGGCCACAAATCAAATCTCAACATTTAAAAAGATAGACGTCATATTATGTATATACCCTGAACATGACTGCATGGTTAGAAATCAGTAACAGAAGGAAAATTGAAAAATTCACAAAGCTGTAAAAATTATACATCCCAGCAATGATTTATCTTGACTATGACACCAAAGGCACAGTTAACAACAGCAACAACAAAAACAGACAGATTAGACTTCATGAAGATTAAAAACTTAAGTACATCAAAAGATGCTACCAATAGAGTAAAAAAGCAACCAACAGAAATGAAGAAAATATTCACAAATCACATATCTGATATCTGATATTAATTAATCAGATATTAATCCCACATATCTGATAAGGGATTAATTATCCAAGATATCTAAAGAGTTCTTTAAACTTAGCAACAACAAAATCCAGCCCAATTCAAAAATACACATTTCTCCAAAGGAAATATACAGATGGCCAATAAGTAAACGCTTAACACCACTAATCATTAGGGAAACACAAATAAGCCACAATGAGATACCACCTCGTATTTATTATGATGGCTGTTGCCAAAAAACAAACAAACAAAACTCAGAAAATAAGTGTTATTGAAGACATGGAGAAACTGGAATGTTGTACACTGTTGGTAGGAATGTAAAATGGTACAGCTATATAGAAATCAGTATGAAAGTTCCTCAAAAAATTAAAAATAGAATTGCCATATGATTTAACAATTCCACTTCTGGGTATATACCCAAAATAATTGAAAGCAGGGTTTCAAAGAGATATTCATAAACCCATGTGCATAGCAGCATTTTTTCACAATAGCCAAAACATGGAAGCAACCCGTATCCATCGACAGAAAAATGGTTAAGCAAAATGTGACGTATCTGCATTCATACATACAGGAACATCATTCAGCCTTAAAAAGGAAGGAAATTCTGATACATGTTACAACACGACCAAAGCTCGAGGACATCATGCTAAATGAAGTAAGCCCATCACAAAAGGACAAATGTATTATTCCACTTGTGTTAGGGACCTGGAATAGACAAATGCGGAGACACAAAGGAGAATGGGGCGGGGGTGCACCAGGGACTGGGGGAGGAGGAGTGGGGAGTTAGTGCTTAATAGGGACAGAGTCCCAGCTTTGCAGGATGAAAGAGCTATGGAGATGGATGATGGTGAGGATTGTACAACGTCCTTAATGCCACTTAAAAAATGGTTAAAATGGCAAATGTTATGTTACATTTTACCAGAAAAAAATGGAAAGAAATACATTTTATACAGTCATAAGAAACACATCTCCTCCAAAGAAAAATAAACAGAGAGCATAAACAAAGCCTCAGCTGGGGGACTTCCCTGGTGGTCCAGTGGCTAAGACTCCCACTCCCAGTGCATGAGGCCTGGGTTTGAACTCTGGTCAGGGAACTAGATCCCACACGCCACAACTAAAGATTTCACATGCCATGACTAAAGATTCTGAGCACCCCAACTAAAAGCCAATGCAACCGAAAAAAAAACCCCTCAGCTGGTCTTACAGCCCAGTGCCACCTTCCTTCTCACTGGTTTGCCCTACCAGGCCACTGATATCCATTCTGGGGTCACTGGGGACCCTCTTCTCTTCAGCAGTGTGAGCAGTCCCCAGGGCCACCATGAGTGGCAGAGTCATTCTGGACATTTGCTGGCTTTGCAGCCTCTTCTTGCTCCCTATGGTGACTCAAAGGTGCCGTCCTGCCTGTCTGCTCTGCTCTCGTCTCATCTTGCTTCCAAGACCAGCACCACCAGCAGGTGGCTACCAGGCCACTGGATCCAAGATTCCTGCCCACGCCCAGACCCTCGTTGCCACCCCTACAGTGGCCCTGGATGTCTAAGCTCTCATGATGCTCTCTCTCCCCTAGAGCCCAGGTATGCAGACTTGCTTCCCCCAGCCACCAGCCCACCGCTGGTTGCATGTCCAGACAAACCTCAGGTCCCTGGCCTCTTTGATGTATGATTCCTCTCAGCCTCATACGCTTGCTGGTCCTGGTCAGCACATTTCCCCTCTCCCTCACCTGCAGCACCTCCAGCTCTAGGCCTTACTGCCTCTCCCACCCCCCACACCTACAGTCACCACTGCACACAGTAAATGAGCCTTGGTGCGCCCCAACTTCCCATGGGTCAGGGCTGTCACAGGGCTTGCCTCCTTCCTCTGCAAATCCCACTCATGCTCAGACACCCCTCAAGCCTCTCCTCCATCCAGAACCCTCAAGACCATCGAGGTCTTTTCTTCCCCAGGGTCCCCAACCCTCCCTGTCTCTCCGAGGACAGTTCAGGGACATTTGCTGCTGTGGAACCGGGGCCTGAGGACACAGAGTGTCCTAGGCAGGCATTCACTGAGGTGTTGGTCATTCTGCCCGGATGGTCAGCTCCTATGGCCAGTCCCTCAGCTGCCTGATCATCTCCCTCTGGTGGCCTGGGGCTGGAGCCAAACTCAAGCACTTTCCATGCAGAATGTGGCTTCTCTTCCCAACTCCACATGGTGAATGGTCTCCCACCCCTACCACACCCCTGGTTCAGGCCAGCTCATCCACTCTGTGCTGCTGATTGCTCTCACAGCCTCGGGGACCGAGGAGAGGGGAGGGAGGGGACCCACCTTGGGCAGAGCCAGCTGCTGGTCCAGCCCCACATTAATGTAGCACATGAAATAGAGGCTCGCTCCGAACAGGGCCAGGAAGAGCACCACCTGGGAAGGGAAGCGTCACGTGAAGCCCTCCCGCCCAGCAGCTCCCCAGTCTGAGTCTGGACAGGTCTTATAGGAAACATTCTGGAGTTGGGCCAGCTTGAATCTCAGCACCCCCCTCCCCACTCCGGCTTCAGCCCCTTGACCTAGGCGAGCTCCAGACCCCTCTGATGACCACGGGCAAGGATCAAGGCTAAGCAGACTCTCCCGCCCCAGACACTGCCAGGCCCTCCCAACCCTGGGTGGCATGAGGTCCCCCTGCTGTCCCTCTCCCCACTCACCACGACCACGCGGGTGAGCCAGTGCAACAGGAATGGGACGTAGAACTTGCGGAAGAATCGGAGCAGGAGCCCCTCATCCTGGCTCGGCGGGGGCAGCTTCCGGGCTGTCTTGCAACAGCAGATGTCCATCCGGGAGGCCTAGAAGGAGGAAGGCACTCAAGATGACCCCAAAACAGGGGGTTCACTTCCCTCCCGTGGAGTGGGAGAGTCACCTTCCACATGTGGACTGTGCCAGCACCGCATCGTGGGGACATGCCAGTGTGCTCTTTTCCTTATCTTCATTTTCTGCCTTGATAAAATACCTTTGAACTTTGCACCAACACCGAAACAAGAGGTCCCTCCCTGTCAGTCTCTCACTTATATTTTATTTCATGACTTCAGGTACTTTTAGCAGGTTTGATCATATTCCCCCAAATGACCAAAACAAAGTTAATTTTCCATGGGACATCAGGGACTTGGTGGCCTAAACATTCCAGCACGCTGTTCCCACACTCAGTCCCCATGCTCTGAGCCTTCTGTGCAAAGTGAAGCCACTCCATCCCCAGCCAAGATGGGGACCAAGGGTGAGTTCCTGGGCCTTGCCTCCACCCCTACCTCTTGCCTCCTGCTGTCAAGGGAGAGCAGGGCCACAAAGGCTGACATCTGTAGCAGGAAGTCAAGAAGCACTGCAAAGCCGGAGGTCAGGGCAAAGGTCCGTACAGCTGGCATGGGGGTCAGGGCTCCTGGGGGATGGAGAGGCGGGTCAAGAGTGAATCTCAGGGCCTGGCACCTGCTCAGATGGGAAAGCCTTCACGAACTCCCAGTGCCTGGTGGGGAGGGGTTGCTCAGGCTCACCTAAAAAGAAGCAGATGGCCTCAGAGAGGCTGCAGAGAAGCATGCTGGGGGCCACTCTGCCCAGGGCTCGGCCGATGTGGGCCTCCCGTTCTTCCCCAGGCCTCCGAGGTAGCCTCTGCGTGGGAAGGGCAGGGACAGGGTCAAGATCTGACCAAGGGCTCTGTCCCTCACAGGCCAGCTGGGAGCTGCCACATGCCCTCACTCCCCAAGGCATGGGCATTGCCTGGAGATGCAGCCAGGCCTGAGGAACTGCCCCCACCTTCCCCAGGGGGAAGAGTGGGGCAGTGACACTCCGCCCTGCCACATTTTCCACTTCTCAGGGTCTGGCCCAGAGAAACGCATGGTGTATTTTGGGATGTCCATAGCATCCTTCCTCTGACTCATCACTGGAACCCTAAATGTTTACTAACAAGGGAGGCTAAAGATTCCATTTGTCATTCCGTGGAATGCTATTTAGCACTAAAAAGACAGAGGTGGCTCTATGTAGAACAGAGACGAACAAACATGACTCCGTATTGGGCCTCTAACCTTTGTGCTCTGTTGCCTGTGCTTACTCTTATTGTCTCTGGATCTTTTGTAAAAGGATGTTGCCCAGAGCCTGGAATATACATGACAGCCCATTGCCAAGGCTCTGACCTTTAAAGGTATAACACTTTTCCATTCATATAGAGATTAAATGGTTGCAGAACAGAATCTAACATTTGCCTTGTTGGAGGCGTTTGGGACCTACTTTGACAGCTGCAAGAACAAAAGATTCTGGCACCAAAAGATTTACAACACCCAGCTGCACCACTTCCCCTTTTAGTATAAAAGAAGTCTAAATTCTAACTCAGGTGAGGTGGTTCTTTGGGACACTAGTCCACCATCTTCTCAGTCTGCTGATTTTTCAAATAAAGTCACTATTCCTTTCCCCAGCACCTCATCTCTCTATTTATTGGACTGCCATGCAGTGAGCAGTATGAGCCTGGGCTCGGTAACATATGTGCTGTGTGACCCTCTTGACAGACAATATGGGGCTAACTGAGAGCAAGTTCAGGAGACATGTGAGGTATGAATGCATTTATGTGAAAGATAAACACAGAGCCCTGTTTTCTACAGGAATTGTACACATGGACATCAGTGCTTAGGAAGAGCCTGAAATAAACCCAACAAACCCATGGGGCCATGCCTGGGTGAATAGGGGCAGCTGAGGGTGTGCAGAACTCCTGTCCTCTTACCTGGTACTCAAGAACGAAGATGAAGATGTTGTCGGCCCCCACGGCAAGCACCAGGAAGGGCACCACTTGAAGTATCACCAGTGAGGACGGGACACCCAGGTAGGAGAAGAAGCCCATGGAGGCCAAGACTGCTCCCAGCACCACGGCCACCCCGCCCAGGCCCAGAGTGGCCTTGGAGTCCACCTGCAATGGGACCTGGCTCAGCCTCCTGGCTGCAGGGCTCCCCGATGTGCCCTCAACCCCAGTTAGATGAGAGCTGCATGCTCTGAGCCTCTGCACTTTGTCCTCTCTGCAGCGTCATCCTCCCAAGAGCAGGCCCTGTGAGCCTGACCACTTCTTCCTCAAGCGTGCATTGTAAGACAATGTAAATACCAACTTTGCATTTGCACAAGTCGAGGGAGGGTTATCATGAGCAGAGTGAAAACTCGCAAGGCCTTTTGAAACAGAACACTTCAAGAAGCATCACCCCTTGGAGGAGCCACCCTGGGTATGTCCACTTTGCTGTTTTGAAGTGCTCTAGAAAGTAGGTTGGGAAGGTTCTAGGCACCCTGATGGTGGGCCAGCTCACCCTCACAGGTCCCCTCTCACTTCTCACCGGTACCCGACGCCAGCTGGAGTAGCTGCCCAGGGCCAGGGAGATGTACAGGAAGATGACAAGGTAGCTAACAGCAAAGATGGGCAAGTCCTCGGCCGTGGTGCTATTGATCTCATCCTCCAGGGAACGCTGTGGACACACACCCGACCAGACCCACTGACCCAAGAGCTCGGCCAGAGGGCACTGTGTATGTGAGCCCCTGTGAGCTCTGACATGGCTGCAAGAACAGCTGTAGCATCACCCCATCCTCCTGGGCAGGCACCCATCAGCTCACGGTCACTCGGGAGCGGTGAGGGCAGGATGGGGCTATAGGACCCCACCAAAACCTCCTGAACTGTCTGCCCCAGAGCCAGGGACCCTGCAGCCCCTACCTCCGCCATGAATGTGACCTGGAACACACCAGCCGTCCGACGCTGAAAAGCTCGCATCTCCTCCAAGAAGGCTCCCTCCCAGAGCTTAGCCTGGGCCAGCTTGGGGTCCCCAGGAGGGTAATTGTTGAGGGAGAAGGTCATGATCAGGGCCTCTGCCTCAGAATAGTCCTTTCCTGGAAGGAGAAATGCTCAGCTACCTCCAACCACACCTCTGCTTTCCTCCCCCTACTCCAGCCTCACCCCTGTTTCCCTTCCCCCAACTGCAGCCACACTCCTGCCTCTCCTCCCCCACCCTCCTCATCCAAGTCACTGTGTAATTCTACATCCTACTTCCCTCTCTCAGTCAAAGGCAAAACCTGTGGTTCCAGGCACAGAACCAGAGAACCTGAGCAGGGTTGGCGGAAGATGCAGTAAGTGACAGAGAAAGTATGCAGGATGGGCAGGTCTGCCGTCCCCATGAGCCCCCCACCGACCCGGCCACTCCCAGGCAGCAGGAAGCCCCCATGGCCACCCCCATCCTTCTGTCCACGACTCCTGCCCCATATGTCCACTCACTGGCCTCCTGGGGAGGTCGGAGCTTACCTTTGTAGCCCCCCACAGCGAGGAAGGGGAAGATGGGCGCCCCATAGTCAGCCATGCAGCTCAGGGCCAGGGCCGTGCCATCTTTGTAGGTGAGGGGGGCACTGGTGGGAGAGGAAAGAACCTTTCCTGACCCCACTCCGACCACCATGGCCCCTGTGCCTCACCCCAGACCCCCAGCACCATCACCTGACCCCTGATCAGAACATTTCTTGGTCCAATCCAGACTGAACTGGAGCTCCCTGAGCAGGACCTCTAGTTCTCTTTCCCTTCACACCAGCCTCATGCTCCTGGGTCCACCATCATCTCCTTCCAGACTGGCAGGGGAATGAGCATCACACACACTCCCCTGGAGTGGCGGCTGGATTCTGGTACAAGCCCCTCCCTGAGTCCCAAGCACCAACAGAGACACACAGGCCTCACACTGCCCTCAGCAGTCTCCTCCCACCAGCCCAGAACCCTCCAGGCCCTGAGATGGGAACTCCTTCTTTCCTCATTCAATGTTCCAGCCCTATAACTGTGGTCAGGTCTCCATGCCCTCCACTGAGGCCTTTCTGTAAATGGGTCACAGGTGCCTGGACAAAACACTCATTTTGAGTGTGTCTGTGAGTCACCAGCTGGCAGGTAGTGCCGGTTGCTGTGTGACCTTGAGCAGTTGACCATACCCCTCTAAGCCTCAGTTTTCCCTGTCTCTGAAATGGGGATAATCAGGCCACCCAAGAGTTGTGAGCATCCAAAAGCAAAATAAAGGCAACTCAAGGACTGGAATGGATGAGATGGTTGGACGGCATTATCAACTCAATGGACATGAGTTTGAGCAACTCTGGGAGATATTGAAGGACAGGAAAGCCTGGCGTGCTGCAGTCCATCAGATCTCAAAGAGTCAGACACGACTGAGTGACTGAACAACAGCAAAGGACTGGAGACCCGGAGTCAGAGCTTCTTCTCCTGACCTGCCAGTTCTGAGGGCCAGCCCTGGGGCTGAGGCACAGACTCTGGGAAGCAGCCCACACTTGGTTCGCCTGACGGGTGGGAGCCCTGACTCTAATCCAGAGGCATTCAGGGTGACCCAGGGTCTCAGGAGCCCTAGAGACCCTTTCAAAGTCTACAAAGTCAAAACTATTTCCATAATAACACTAAGATGCCATTCTGTTTTTGCCCTTCTTTGATCTCGAGTCTGTGGCCTACAGACAGTTCACTGACATGCCTTTAGTTTCATATTGCAGCTAACATTTAAGAAAGCATCACTTGCTTGAGTTTGATGAAGTAGTAAAGAAAACCCACAATTCTCTGGAAAGGCTTTGACAACACACTTCCCTCCTCTGGCTACATGGATGGGTGTGTGGCCAAGCAGTCTCACTGTGCTTCAACCAACAGGCCAAATGCAGAACCGGATGCCAGAATCCAGCATCTTCTGCTAAGCCAGACCCCAAAGAGATTTGCAAAGATGTAAAACAATGTTACTGTGATCACTCCTGATATTTTCAGTACAGAAAATATGATTATTTTCATAAAAATATGTTATGGGACTTCCCTGGTGGTCCAGTGGTTGAGAGTATGCCTAACGGTGTGAGAGATGCAGGTTCGATCCCTGGTCCATGAGGGCCCAACATGCTGTGGAACGGCTGGGCCCATGTGTGCACCACGACTAACGAGCCCATGAACCACAGCTACTGAAGCCTGCGTGCCTGTGAGCCTGTGCTCCACAACAGGACAAACCACCGCAATGAGAAGCGTGAGCACCACCACAAAGAGCCTGTGTGCTGCAACGAGGACGCAGCATGGGGAAAAAAAAAAATTAATAATTTCTTTTAAAAATATAAATAAATAATGTTATTTGTGTCAGCATATAATGGGCCTATTATACCTATTGTTACAGAATTAATGAACTATTTTGTCATTTCTCAGTTTTACTTTCTCACGTGGTAAATGTCAGTGAATATAACCTCTACCCACAGCCCAGCTCTCTGGGGTGCTTGGTCTTTTGTCAAGAATGAAGGGACCCTGAGATCAAGATTTGAAGACCTCTGCCCATGCCAACCCCAGAGGTTGGCTGCTAGCCAGCCTGCTCCACTCCAGCCTTGGTAGCTCTCAAACCTCCACTCTTGGTCCCAAGACCCATAAGCTTCACTGACTTCCTGCTTGCACCACAGCCAAGTGGACGCAGCTGGGGACCAAGCCCCAAACAGCTTAAAGGGGTGTGGCTGCAACCCACACAGGGCAACTGGCCTAAGCCCAGGCCCCTGCCCAGGCCTGGGGCACCTCATGGGCTGCCCATGGCCCTGTTGGCCTGCACCCAGGCCCAGCACAGAAGCAAAGAAGGGAAACTACAAAGCACACCAGTGAGCAGGGCCTTCAGATTGCTCTGCGACCCTTAAATCAAGAACGTGCAAGGACGAGTCCAGCTACGTCAGGAGCACTACAGAAAGACCGTATGGAGGCCAGGACGGTCAAGTGTGAATCAGCTATGGTGAGCATGCACTCCACTGAGGATGGGGAGCCCAAGAAGGAACCTAGAGAGACACGGCACATCACAGCCCATATGACCAAGATGCAGAGCACCTCGACCGTACAAGATGTGTACCCGGCCTGGGCCCCACGAGGCCCACGCTGACCCCAGAACCTGGTCCCATGAGGACTCACTTGGCACAGTAGAGGAAGTGGTCCCTCCAGTCCACCTGGGCGGTCTGCCCTGACAGCGTCTGGTTGGCTGTGAGCAGCAGCTGAGTGCGGTTGTTCTGGAAGTACTGCAGCAGGCTGTTGACGCAGCAGTCGGACAGACTGGCGTTATGTGGGTTGAGGGGGGCGTAGCAGGTGTCCCGCAGGGAGACGTTCCGCTGCTCCTCTGGCGACCACACCTGCAGATGCCGCAGCCTCTCCTGCAGTTCCAGCACCTCCAGCAGCAGATCCGAGGACAGGATCCCACTGAAGTTCTTGGGCCCCAGCAGCAGGGAGTCATACCTATAGCTGGGCCGGTGAGGTGCCGTCATGAACACCTGGCTGGTTCGGAAGAAGGGGCCGAAATACTTGTCGTGGAATGCCTTCTCGCGTCGGGCCAGGCTGTTGGGGGCTGACCACAGCTCCACGGGGTCTGTGGTCAGTTCTATGAAAGCCAGGCCTCCTGCCATGGCCACCACCACAGCCACAGATACCGCCAGGATGGTCAGTGGCCACGAGGCCACCCAAGTACCCCAGCACTGGAAGCAGCGGCTGAGGAGGGTGTGGGTGGAGAGACTGAGCCTGTGGGCCAGGCTGATTCTTGCCTTGGCTTTGGGCGTCTTGCGCTTGCCCCTGCACCACTCGGCCAGGCGGGATCGCAGGAGGAAGGCCGTGAGCAACACAAACAGAGAGCAGAGGATGATAATGAGGACCAGGCTCCCTTCCATCCGGCCCAGGCGGAAGGTGGCGTCCAGGGCCCGGGGCTGGGCAATCACGGGGCAGGAGGCGGCACAGTCCTGGCAGGAACAGGCCGCCGCACCGTCCCCCTGGGACCGGTTGCAGGGCACGACCTCATCATTTAGAGGCTGTATCACACTCCCCTCGGCCTGGCTAGGCTCCCACAGGTGGAAGGTGATGTCCAGGGGCGCCAGGCCATTGCTCGTGTCCCCCTGGAAATTGAGCCAGCGCTGGGCGTTGCAGAGGGCAGAGCCATAGACACCACACATGGAGCCCACGGCCAGTGTGGCAGCTGCAGGGATGCGCACGCGGCTGCAGGAGTCGTAGGTCTGCTCGGCGAAGCTGCGCTGGTAGAAGGCCTCGTAGGCCACCACGGCCTGGGCCTGGCTGTCTCCCTGTGTGACCACGCGGGTCACGTTGATGAAGAGGCTCTGGTTGGGGCTGCAGGTGTTGTGGCAATGCAGGCTCACGAAGTTGTCAGAGCAGGCGGGACAGCGGGTGAGGAGGGCCTTGGTGATCCGCAGGCTCATGTCCAGGGCCACCAGCTGCTTAGAGGAGCAGCAGGCGTAGGTGGTGGTGGCGCCAGTATAGAGACGGGGACAGATGCTTTGTAGGAGGGCCAGGTGGTCACCTGTGATGTGGCGAGCAGGCGAGTTATCCAGGCAGGACACATTGGACAGCGAAGCCAGGCTTCCAGACAGCTCTGGGTTCTTCCCGCACTCATCGTAGAAGGCGCAGTAGCCAGGCTGGTGTATGGGTGTGTACACCTCACTCTGGGCCTGTGGAACAAGGCGGTGTCACCACGGGCCCCAGTGTTGGCCAGCACCTCTGGGTAGTAGTGGGCAGCCAGGGAGGGCGTGGGGAATGATGCCAAACAGGGCAGGTGAGGGATGGACGTCGGGCAGCTCCAGGATGCCAGGGGATCCAGGGGAGCACTGAGGGAGATGGGGTGCCCAAGTAGCACACAGGACTCTCAACAGTATCTAAGGATGGTGAGCGGATGGGTGAAGGCCTAGATGACCCTGAGTGACAAGGTCACTGAAGAGAGAGGTGACCTGACATATCTGGGAGAGAACAGGGTCACCCAGGAGACCCCCTGGACCTCTGTGTGGTCCTCCTGAGAAACAGTGGCCCCTGGACAAGTCGAGGGGCTGACTCCCAGGGGCCATGTGGATGCAGGCCCTGTGTGCCTCAGGCATATTTGCCGCAGCAGTCAGCCACCACCATGCCCAAACTGCGGACCACATCCAGAGGCCAGGATCCCTCTTGAAGATTCTGAGCAGAGCTTCCCCTGCCTTCTCCTGGCAGGGGCTGAAAACCTTTACCCACCTTCTCAGATGTGGAAATGAACAGGAAACTTGAGAGGTAAGAACCTCGGACCTCCTCCTTGGATGCCAAATCCTCTGTGGGTGATTCTCCCCTTGAATCCCCCTCATCAGCACCCCAGGACTGGATCTTCCTTTAACCTACCACCAGCCACCTTAGGCCAGGACACCCACAGCAGACCAGGGATGGGAAGAACCTGGTCACACCCAAGCCAGCTGTCCCATTTCCCATGCTTGTGTCCATCTGACCCCATGATCTGGAGACTTGAGCAGCCCAAGACCCCCGACCTGCACCCCTTCTCTGGGAGCCTGGCATCCCTCATCTATGTAGACATTGCCCCCATCTGCAGACCCCTGGCCCTCTCTCACAGTTACCAAGCAGCCTTTGCCTGGAGTGGACACGGACTCACCGAGTACAAGAGCAGGGCCCAGAGCAACCAGCCCTTCAAGCCAGTCTCCACCATCCTGGCACTGGGCAGGGGTCAGAGGGTAAGTGAGGCCAGGCCTTGGGGACAGCCAAGGGCCGGCTCCTGACAATGCCAGAGACCACTTCAGCCGTACATATACTGAAACTGGGGACGGACTACAGGGCAGCTTCCCTACCAGGGACAGTATCACCTGACTGGGTTGGGGACCAATGGAGCTGAGCCCTGTGCCTCCCAGGGCTCTCAGCTAGTTAATGATCGATGGATCACTTGTCCCTCCCACCTTTGGTCCCACCCTCTCAGATGAGCCTCTCAGGGTCTCCCCTTTACCCACTTCCCAAAGTGACCAAGGCCGGAGGGCTGGGCCAGCAAGCGACCTGCCAAGAGTTTCCCACACAGCCTCGGCTGCAGGAGCTACCAGGCCCAGGAGAAGAGGGAGACTCAGGTGGGTCTGGACACCGGCCCTCCGAAATTCTACGGCCCCTACCTGCCACCCCGAGATCCCAAGCCTCAGAATCCTACTCTCCCCAGTGCCCTCTTGGGTCCAGGCCAGCTCTGGCTTGGCCACACCCTTGCACTGTCATCCTTAGCAACTGTTGTTAATTAATATTAACAATCCAATAACAGAGGGGCCAGTGGGGAGTGGAGTGACGCAGGGACAATAGTCTCCTCCTGCGGGTAGAGGGGACAGCCCAGCTTGCTGGCGTCTAACAGCCCACAGAGACCCCAGGGCTGAGAGCCACAGCCTCGCTCTTCAGCCCTGGCCCCCTCCCTTATGTCCCTTGCCTGGGTCTGTCCCCACCCACCGTGGAGGGGGCTGAGTGTTGCTTGGAGACCCAGGCAAGCAGCCCCACCCACCATGGGCCCAGGTACTCGGCACTCACCCCTGCTCCCTCCTGATAGGGATCTCTGAAGCCTTCCTTGGGCTCACTATCACCAGAATGGGCCAGACCTTGGCCCCCATGCCAAGGCTGAGCTGATAAGGGCAGCCTATGGAGACTATCTCCCCTGTGGCCACCTGCCAGAGGCAGTTTCAGGAAGAAATCTGCTATCTCCCTGGTCTTGTATTTGTTTCATGGCTGCTGGCCTGACTCAGAGGGAGCTACCCGACACATACAGGGGAAGACAGAAGCCAAGAGGAAGGGAACCAGATGCTAAGGGGGGATGCCGGGGCAGGAGCAGACAGATCCCTAAACCTGGAATCAGCCACAGTAGAGAGGAAAGTCAGTGGCCCAGGGCTTGCCTGTGTGCAGTGACTTCCCTCCAGCATCTCCCTGGCCCTGCCCCCACACACCCTGACCGGCAGATGCTGAGGACTCCAGCCCACAGCTATGGGGTCGTTCCTAGATGTCTTCCCTGAGAAGCAGATGCTGAGACAGGGATTCCAGTGTGAATAGTTGATTTGGAAGGTGATCCCAGAGGGCAGTACCAGATAGCAGGGATGAGCCAGGACATGGAAAGAATCGACCAGGGTGCACTGAAGAGTAGACTCTTGAGACTTCCCTGGTGGTCCAGTGGTTAAGACTCTGCACGTCCATTGCAGGGGGCATAGGTTCAATCCCTAGTCAGGGAATTAAGATCCTACAGTAAAAAAAGAAAAGAGTAGGCTCCCGTGTGGGCATCTGTATGCCCACAGAGATCCACCCGGAAATGGTGGGGAGCCTGCCCCAGAGGGTGTGGGCTTGTCCATCATTTCCTTTGGTTGCTGGTTGAGGATGCTCCCTGCAGATTCGGTCTCAGGCCCCCCTGCCATATGTGGAGCCCGCAAGCACACCCCCTTGATCTAGTTTGTGCCCGGGGGAGGCCCATAGCGACGGAACCCAGGTATATGGTTATCTGCGGTCTTCTCTGAGACACACACAGGGTGAGAGCAGAACCAGCCAGTTCTGAGTTACAGAGGAAACGCTCGCCACAGACGCACCACCTGCCTGCCTGTGCATGTGGGATCTCTGAGGTCACGCCCTGGGGCACAGACTTCAGCTATGATCACGGTTTCTGTACACTCCTGTATCCCGCTTTATCTACTGACTTTGAACACAGACTCAACGCTTCCTTTACTCTCTGACTAGCACATGTGTCACTGGGTTGTGTCCCACTAAGTGATGGATTGTCTGCTTTCCTCATCCCAAAGGTCAGGCTGCTTCTAATAAACAAGTTTTTGGTGACTGTCTTCTTGCCTAACTCTGTTTCCTCTATTTCATGTTTACCTTCCTCAATCTGGGATTCTAGAGATGAGACTGGAGTGTTAAAGAGTACCAGGTTTACAACCCTAAGTGCACACAGTTCATCGGCTCTCTCCTTGGGCTAATCTAATCTAGGGTATTTTGAGTAATTATCTTGATAATTACTGATCAGTGCTGATTGGTTCTGGTTGGTGTCTGGTGATGGTAGACACCCATGAATTTCCCAAGGTCTGTGATTCTTCTCACTGACATCAGCAAAAATAAAAAATGCCAAATCACTAGCCTCATCTTCACGGTGTGTTCGATCTGTTATCAAGATTTACAAATTTAAAAACTGTAAAAAGATGCCTCATTTTCAATTTTACTTTATTACTAATGGGACTGAATATGTCTGAGCAGTAGCAGAGAGAGAACTGGAACTGAACAACATCCCTAAGCTCGGGAAGTGGCAAGGAGGGCCCTCCTGTCGTCAGGGATAGCTGGCAGATTCTGCTCCCCGCCCTGACTGGCCGCTGTGCACCCCAGGAGCCTGCAGAGGGTCTGCAGTCTGGGCTGAGAGGTCAGGGTATGACCTCAAAGCTCTGCTGGTCACTGGTCCGGGCTGTTGCACCTGGCTAGGTACGTGTGCTATGCTCTGACTAGCAGGGATGTGAATAGCCTCTGGTAATTTCTGGCTCCTGGAGGGTAACTAGCCTACAGGTTAAGATTTCAAGCCTGATCATCTAGTGGAGCTTTCATCTTTGCCATCAGAACCTGGTTCTATTTGGTGAAGGGCTGTGTTTACAGCCAAGGTGAAAGATGCTCTTCCCTGCTCTTCCAGTCTCCTTTGCAACCAGCAGTGGTCCCATGATCCTGTTCCCCAATGTGAAGACTTCCTAAAAAATAATAATAATAATTTTTGAGCAGTCTTATGTTTACAGAAAAACTGAGCAAACATAGCTTTGTAAATCTTTTAATTTTTAAAAAAATGTTTTTAATTGAGTGGAAGGTATCAGTTCCCAGATGCCCCTTTATCCCTTCAAAAGTTTCATCTATTATCAACATCCGGCATTAATGTATGGCACATTTGTTGCAATCAATGAGCTAATATTAACATATTATTATTCACTGAAGTCCATAGTTCACATTTTATGTGAATGTGAACATCCCTCTTGGTGTTGCACATTCTATGGAATTTGACAAATGTATAATGACATGTATCCACCATCATAATATTATACAGAATAGTGTCTTGGCCTAAAAATCCCCTTGATATGCTCCACCGATTCATCCTTCCCCCTCCCCAAATCCAAACTGCTGAAAACCACAGCTCTTTGTGCATACATTTTTCTTACTGAAGTGTAGTTGATTTGCAATGTTGTGACAATCCCTGCTGTATAGCAAAGTGACCCAGTTATACACACACACACATATATATATATTCTTTTCCATTATGGCTCATCACAGGAGGTTAGATATAGTTCCCTGCACTATACATTAGAACCTCGTTCATCCATTCTAAATGTCATAGTTTGAATCTGCTAACCCTGAACTTCCAGTCCATCCCTCCCCCTTGGGTTGCCTCTCCCCCTTGGCAACCACAAGTCTGTTCTCTGTTCTCTGTGAATCTGTTTCTATTTTGCACATGGGTTCACGTGTGCCATCATTTCAGATTCCACATTTAAGTGATATCATGATATTTGTCTTTCTGACTTCACTTAGTATGATAATCTCTAGTTGCATCCATGTTGCTGCAAATGGCATGATTTCCTTCTTTTTCACGGCCAAGTAGTGTGTACACCTTTTTTTATGTTCATAAAACACACATAACAAAATTTACCATCTAATCATTTTTAAATGTACAGTTCAGAGGTATTAAATACATTAAATATAAATACATGCTACCATCAACATCATTTATCCTCTTAACTCATTTCACCTTGTAAAACTGAACTTCGATATCATGAAACATTGGCATCCAATCTTCCCCTCCTCCCAGCCTCTGACAACCACCATTCTTTCTGCCTCTATAAATCTGACTACTCTAACTGCCTTATATAAGTAGAATCATAGTGTTTGTCTTTCTGTTACTGGTCTATTTTATTTAACACAATGTCCTCAAGATTCATCTATCTTATAACATATTGCAAAATTTCCTTCTTTATTAAGACTGAATAACAGTCCTTGTATGTATACACTCATATTTTGCTTATCCATCCATCAAAGGACACTTGCTTCTACTTTCGGACTATTGTAAATAATGCTACTATGAACACGGATGTATGAAATCTCTTCCAGACTCTGCTTTGAGAATATACCTAGACATAGAATTATGAGACCATATGGCAGTTCTATTTTTAATTTTTTGAGGAACCACTATAACTTTTTCCACAGCAGCTATACCACTTTTTGTTACCACCAACAGTGCACAAGTGTTCTAATTTCTCCATTTCTTTGCCAACACCTATCATTTTCTGGTTTTTTGATGGTACCCATCCTGATGGGTGTGAGGTGGTATCCCATTGTAGTTTTGATTTTCAGTTCCCTAATGAGCATCTTTTCATATGCTAATTAGTCATTCATATATTTTCTTTGGAGAAACTTTGTATTCAAGTCCTTCACCAGTTTTTAAAATAGGTTGTTTTTTTGTTTTGTTTTTTGATGTTGAGTTTTAAGAGCTCTTTCTATATTCTGCATATTAATCTTTTGTCAGATATACCATTTGCAAATGTTTTCTCCCATCCTGTGGGTTCTATTTTTACTATGTTGACAGCGACTTTTGCTGAAAAAGTTAGTTCTCATGAAGTCAACTTTGTTTACTTTTCCTTTTGCTAAGTGTGCTGCTAGCGTCACACCCAAGGAATCACTGCCAAATCCAACGTTATAAAAACTTTGTCCTATATTTTATTCTAAGAGTTTTGTAGTTTTTCAGCTTTTAAGTTTAGGTCTTTGGTCTCTTGCATATATGGTATTAGTATGGTTCTGACGTCTTTCTTTTGTAATGTGAAGTCACTCAGTCATGTCCGACTCTTTGTGACCCCATGGACTGTAGCCTACTAAGCTCCTCCGACCATAGGATTCTCCAGGCAAGAATACTAGAATGGGTTGCCATTTCCTTCTCCAGGGGATCTTCCTGACCCAGGGATCGAACCCAGGTCTCCATGGGTTGCAGACAGGAAGAGTTGCATTGCAGGCAGAAGCTTTAACTTCTGAGCCACCAGGGAAGCCCTTTCTTTTGTAAGGTGATATCTAATTTTCCCAGCATGTGTTGAAAAGACTGTCTATTCCCCCTATGAATGGTCTTGGTATTCTTATCAAAAAATCATTTGACCACACATGCAGGTGCTTATTTCTGAGCTTTCTACTCTGTTCTTTTCTCTGGCTTTATGCCAACACTATGTTGTTTTGCTTACATAGTTTTGTGATAATTCTTTAAACCAGGAAGTGTGAGTGCTCTAACTTTGTTCTTTGTCACAGTTGTTTTCGCTATGGAGGTTCCAACATAAATTTTAGGGTGTATTTTTCTCTTTCTGTGAAAGCTATCATTGAGCTTTTGATATAAATTGCACTGGATCTGTACATTGCTCTGGATAGTATCGACATCTTAACAACGTTGTCTTCCAACCCATGAACACTAGAAGTTTTTCAATTTATTTACATCATCTTCCATTTCTTTCAGTGATGTTTTGTTGTTTTCGGCGTATGAGTCTTTCCCCTCCTTTTTACTAAGGAAGATAATTCCTGGGTATTGCATTCTTTTTGATGCCATTATAGATGGAATTGATTTCTGAATTGTGTGTACAGAACTGTGTCATGTATGGAGATTATGGGTTGACTTTGTATACTGCAACTTTACTGAATTCATTTATTAAGTTCTAACAAGTACTTTTGTGGAATCTTCAGGGTTTTCTACATGTAAGATCATATTATCTGCAAACAGTGATCATTTTACTTCTTCCTTTCCAATTTGGATGCCTTTTATTTCTTTTTCTTCCCTAATTACTTTGACTAGAACTGCCAGAACTATGTTGAAAAGAAGTGATTAAAGTGAGTATCCTTGCCATGTTTCTGATCTTAGAGAAAAAGCTTGCAGTCTTTCATCACTGAGTGCACTGTTGGCCGTGGGTTTTTCCATATATGACCTGTGATGAAGTGTTCCTTCTAGTTCTCATTTACTGTTTTCTTTTTAAATCATGAAAACATTGGATTTTGTGAAATTCTTTTCTGCATCAATTGAGATGATACAATGGATTTATTTCCCTTCATTTGCTGATGTGGCATTTTGTTGATTTCAGTATGTTGTAACATTTTTCCATTTAGCAAATAACTCTCATTTGGTCGTGCTGTATAGTTTTTTTAACATGCTGCTGAATTCTGTTTGCTCGTATTTTGTTGATGGTTTTTGCATCAGTTTTCATGAGGGATATGGTTCTGTAGCTTTATCTTGTACCTTGGTCTGGCTTTGATGTCAGGGCAATGCTGTTCTCATAGAATGAGTTGGAAAGTGTTCCTTCCTCTTGGATTTTTTGGAAGAATTTGAGGAGTATTAGTGTTCATTCTTAAAATGTCTGGTAGAATCACCAGTGAAGCTGTCAGGCCCAGAACTTTTCTTTATTGGGAGATATTTTATTCCGCTTCAATCTGCTTACTAGTTTTAGGTCTATTCAGATTATCTGTCTCTTTATAATTTATTCTTGGTAAGTTTTGTGTTTCTAGGAATTTGTTCATTTTATATTTATCTAATTTGTTGGCATGCAATTGTTCATTGTACTCTCGTACACTTTATTTCTGTAGAATTTGTAGTAATGTCCCCACTTCCATTTTTAAAATTTTATAATCGCAGCCTTACCTCTTCCTTTTCTTGATTCTAACTAAGTTTGTCGATTTTGTTGATGCTTTTAAAGAACCAATTTCTGATTTCATTAATTTTCTATACAGTTTTTCTATTCTTCATTTATCTCTGCTCTAATCTTCATTATTTCCTCCCTCCTGCTAGCTTTGGGTTTAGTTTGTTCCTCTTTTTCTAATTCTTTATGTTGTAAAGTTAGACTATCAATTTGCAGTCTTTCTTGTTTTTTAATGTTAGTGTTTACAACTATAAATATCTTCTTAACACCACTTTCACTGCATCACATGGGTTTTAGTATATCGTGTTTTCATTTCATTCATCTCTAATTATTTTCTAATTTCTCTTGTGATTTGTTTTTTTGAGTGATTGATTGTTTAAGAGTTTAAAAATTAATGTATAGTTTCCACAAGTTCACAAACTTTCCAATTTTCCTTCTATTATTTATTTCTAAATTTATTCAGTTTTGATCAGAGGCTATACATCACATCATATCTCTCTTTTCAAATGTGAGACTTTGTGACCTAATTCCATTATATTTGAAAAAACTGTGTATTTTAAGAATGTGTATTGTGTTATTGTTGGGCAGAGTGTGCTGTATTTGTCTGTTAGATCTAGTTGGTTTAATGTGTTGTTCAAGTCCTCTATTTCCTTACTATTGAGAGTGAGATATTGAACTCTCCTGCTATTATTGTAGAACTTTCTGTTTCGCACTTCAATTCTGTCAAGTTTTGCTTCATAGATTTTGATGGTCTACCATCAGGTGCTTAAATGTTTATACACTATTATTTTTCTTATATTGAATCTTTTATTAATATACAAGGTTCTTCTTTGCCTCTTGTAAACTTTTTAATTTAAAGTCTATTTTGGGGAATGCCCTGGTGAACCTGTAGTTAAAACTCTGTGCTTCCAATGCAGAGGGCCTGGGTTCGATCTCTGGTCAAGAAACTAGGTCCCACGTGTCATCACTAAGAATTCAAATGGTGCAACAAAACATTTTACATGCTGCAACAAAGATCAAAGGTCCCGCATCCTACAACTAAGATCCAGTGCAGCCAAATCATTAAATATTTTTAAGCATTTAGCTTCTTAAAAAATATACTCAAGAAGGCAATGGGGGAGGTTGTGGGTGAAGGTACAAAGAACTAAAGGAAATTAGGAAAAACTGTATTAACAAAATTATAATATTGACAAAGAGAAAATCTAAAAAGGAAATTCTGGAGCTCGAAGTATAATAACTGAAATGAAAAATCCATTTGAAGGGTTCAATAGCAGATGTGAGTAAGCAGGAAAAATAACCAGTGAACTTGAATATAGAGCAGAAATAAAAAAGCATGAAACAAAAATGACGAGACGATGAGACTTCAGGACACTATCAAGCAAAGCAACATATACATTATGCGAGTCCAAGGAAGAGTAGAGACAGAAAAGGGAAGAAAGATTATTTGAAGAAATAATGGCCAAAAACTTCCCAGATTTTCTGAAAGATATAAATCATCGTTTCAAGTAGAATAAACACAAAGAGATCCACACCAAGGCACATTATATATAATCAACTGTCAAAGGCCAAAGACAAAGAGATAACCTTGAAAGCAGCAAGAGAGAAGTGACGCATCATGTATAAATTTGCTTCAGTAAGATTATAAAGTGATTTCTCATCAGAAACTTTGGAAGCCAGAGGCAGTAGGCATTACTTGTTTAAAGTCCTGAAAGAAAGTAACATCAATAATACTATATATATCATAATTACCCTTCAATAATAAGGAAGAAATTAAGAAATTCCTAAATAAATGAAAGCTGGGAGATTTCATTACCACTAGATCTGCCCTACATGAAATACTAAAGGGAGTTCTTCAGGTTGAAATGAAAGGACACAGGACAGAAGTCAAAGATACTTACAAGAAATATCAGTCTTTGGTAAAGTAAATATATGTGCAAATATAAAAGCCAGTATTATTGCAACTTTGGTTTGTAACTATGTTTTTAAATTTGCTACATGATTTAAAAGACAAATTCATTAAAATTATAATTTGATTTTATTGGTCAAACACTGTAAGAAAATGTTATTTGTGACATCAGTAATATAAAGTGAAGATGAAGTGGTATAGGAATAGAGTTTTGTATTCTTTGACATTGTTATCATCAATTCAGATTAGGTAGTTGTATTTTAGGATTTGAGAGCTGACTCACTTGAAAAGCCCCTGATGCTGGGAGAGATTGAGGGCAGGAGAAGAAGGGGACAACAGAGGATGAGATGGCTGGATGGCATCACTGACTCAATGAACATGAGTTTGGGTGAACTCCGGGAGTTGGTGATGGACAGGGAGGCCTGGTGTGCTGCAGTTCATGGGGTCGCAAAGAGCTGGACACGACTGAGCTAATGAACTAACTGACTGATTTTAGGATTTATATGTAATGTTCATGGTACCTATCAAAAAACACAGCTATACACTATAAACAAGAGAAAACAAGAACAGAATCAAAACGTGTCATTACAAAAAAATCAACTTGGAAAGAATTGAAAGCAGGAATAGTCGTACACCAATGTTTATTGCTGCACTATTCACAACAGCCCAAAGGTGGAAACAACCCAAGCACCAATCAACAGATGAATGGATAAAATGTGGCATATACAGGCTTGGAATATTATTCAGCCACAAAAAAGGAATGAAATTCCCATATGTGCTACTATATGGATGAAACTCAGAGATATTAAACTAAATGAAATAAGCCAGACACAAAAGGACAAATAGTGAATGATTCCACATATATGAGGACCCTAAAGTAGTCAAACTCCTAGAGACAAAAAATAAAATGGTGGTTGCCAGGGGCTCCTAGAGTGGGTTGGAAGTTATCATTTAATGGGTATAGGGTTTCAGTTTGAGGAGGTGAAAAAGTTCTGAAGATGGATAGTACTGAATCCACAACAGTGTGAATTTACTTCATATACTTCACCTTTCAGCAATGTGGGTCATACACTTGAAATGATTAAGATGATCAAGTTTATGTTATGTATCCTTTACCACAATTTTTAAAAAAAAAAAAAAGAGAGAGATGGCAGGGCAGGAAGATGGAAGAATCTGGATCCCTAATGGTACTGCAGTGACATTGCTCCAAGTCCGCAGTCATCCAGTTATTCTGATCCCTATTCATTCACATCCTTATTGTGGAGTTTCTCTTACCGCAGCTGTATGCACTCCCAAGTAACATGCCTGGAAGCCCCTGCTCTCTCCCACCTGGTTCTCAGCAGGCCCTCCCCTATTGTTGCTTGCAGGACTCCATTGACATTTCCAGCCTGATAACTCTTCAATGTGGGAGCTGCCCTGGGCACTGTAGGATTTAGCAGCATCCCTAGCTTCAACCCCCTAGATGCCAGGAGCATCCACCACTCCCACATGTGATGATTTAAACTGTCTCCACTCCTTGCCAGAGGCTCCGTTGGGGCAAATCACCCTAGTTGAGAACTACGGCCCTATGCAGCCTTTGCTAAGCCAGCTAACCTGCTCACTGCTCTGCAAATGTGCTGTGGGTCCCTTTCACCTAGCTCAGCTGTGATGCCGCAAAACCCCCTCCAAATCCTCCCCAAACCTGCCTGTCCTTCACAGCTCGCGTGGAATTCTCCATCGCGGTGGGGACTTTGCCCACAACCCCCAGCCCATGTAGGCTGGCCATGCTCCACCTGTCACATTTGGCTTCTCTGTTGCGTTATGTCGTGTTTTGCTCTTGGAAGCTGAGTTCCTGGTTCCTGGAAGATATTGCACATATAAAGGTCGAATCTATGCATTTCAGTGAACGAATGAGACTGTCTTTCCCTGGAACTCAGTAGTGGTCTGGATGTTCTGGTGTGGAAGCCAGAAAGCTCAAGGCTGTCTGGTCCTTTGTCCCCATCCCCTGTGGGGAAGCTATCAGCATCTTGGGAGCCTGCTCCCGCAGCTCACTGCTAAGGCAGGGAAGGCCTGCAGGTTCACACAAAGGATGGCCCAGGCCCACAGCCCAGTCTCCACCTTGAGTCACAGAGGTGACTCAAAGGGAGTGCCCAGCCCTTCGGGTTGGGGAGCAGAGTCCAGCCTGCTTGGCACATCCTTCCTTTCACTTTTAAATGGAAATAGTGCTCAAGAGCCTCAGTTGGAGAGGAGAGAGGGTTATGAAAAGGAATGACCCCCAGGGGACCAGGGACATTCTAAGGGGGAAAGCAGCTTTTATCAACAACTGTGAGTCCCAGTTCCTGAGCCCAGGAACCCACTGACAACTCAGCATGGTGCTCCCTTCCAAGACCTCCCAGGCCAGGTGGAGACAAGAGGTCAGAGACAAGCCTAATGAGGTCAAGGGAAGTATTAGAGACATACTGAGAAAAAAATGCCCAGCCCAGGCTGGAAGTCAGACAGTCTTCCTGGAGGAGGCTATGTCCAAGCCAGAAAAGTTTCACACTCCAGGGCTGTTAAATTTAGTAATTATGGAAGAAGACACTCAGGGAGATTTTTTTTTTCCCTTTGACCAGGCCACACAGCATGTGGGATCTTAGTTCCCCAACCAGGGATAGAACCCAAGCCCCCTGCATCCCTGCATTGGAAGCATGGAGTCTTAGCAGCTGGACCCCCGGGGAAGTCCTGACCAGTGAGATTTAAATTTCAAAGAGGCAGCTAATAATGTTTTAGTATGTCATAAACATTGCACGGGATATACTTAGTTTAGAAAGTTATGTTTCATCACTACACCTCACAGATCAAAGTCAGACTCAGAGAAGGGACAGGGCAGGGCTGAGCCTTGGGTTCCAGAGTAGAGCCCACTGATCTGAGCACCCCCTACTGTGCCACTTACCTGGGCAGCCCTAGGCTGCCTACTTAGTTTCTCTGAACCTCAGTTTTCCAATCTGTGAAATGGGATGGGTGTGTCGACATTAAAGCTTGCCTTTTAAGGGCTAGTCTGTGATCCCACAGCATCAGACTCCCTCAAGAGGGAGGTTGTTAGAAATACAGAGTCTCTTGCCCTGCCCCAAGCCAGCTGGATGAAACCTGCCTTCTGAGAAGAAGACTCTGTGATCCAGGTGTGCATTTAAGTTTGAGGGTGCTGTGGGCAGAGCCCCTCCACGGGACCCAGGGGCCGACACAGAGCCAGGCACAGTGGTGTGGGGAGGGCTCCCAGGCTGCCTGGCCTCCTTGGCACATCTCACATACACAGACACTCAGAGGGGGGTACTTTTTACCTGCACTTACAGCTGAGACCCCAGAAGAGGCCAAGAAAGGCGAGATGCCTCCCTGGAGGTCAGGCTGGCCCAGCTCAGGTGCCACAAAGGCAGTTCTTAGGGTTGAAGGCCTTCAACGTGCCCACGCTCTCCAGCTCGGCCATGCCATGTTAATCTCGCTGCTTCTCAGTGGCCGTGTGAATGGACTCATGGACGGTCGCTCAAGCTCTGAAGAGGTTCTGAGGTTCAATGAGGTTAAGTCTGCCCAGTGAGGTGCCTGGCACACCATGGGAGGCTGGGCAGAGGCATCTGTTCCTGCCCAGAAGGATCACCTCCTTTTCCACATAAAAATCACTGGGCAAACAAACAAGAAGCAGCTCCCAGCCCCACTGGCAGCCAGGACACCCCAAGGCTTTTTTCTGGGGGAAAGAGGATGGCATTTGGCAGGGGTACCTCCTGGCACAAATTCAACTTAATTGGCTTTGCCTCCAGGAGAAACTGCCCCTACAAAGTCCCGAGACCAACTAATTCCCCAAATGCTGAGTCACTGATCCTCAACAGATGCGGAAGAGAATTAGCTGAAATAGGAAATGCACTTGAATTGGTTTGTGCTCTGGGTCCAGAGGTTTCTAGGGACACTCTGTTCCCCATGCGTTATCACCATGGCTACTCAGCTATCTGATCAGGGTGCTCCCCTGCTTCAAATCCAACAGCACCTTTTGAATGCTTAATATGTAGCTGTGTTGTCCTTTAAAAATAATTCAGGAACTTTCCTAGTGGTCTAGTGATTAAGACTCCACACTTTCAATGCAAGCGATGTGGGTTCGATTCCTGGCCAGGAAACTAAGATCCCATGTGCTGCGTGGTACAGCCAAAACATTAAAAAAATTTAAATAAAAGATATGTTTAGTTTTTCAGTTTTTCCGTTTCAGCGATGATCTCTTTGGTTTTCTTTTTATCCTCAAATGTGCCCAGGCACCCTCCCTCCTGGAGCACTTTCATTCTGTCCCCAACCCCCCTTCCAGTCTCACCTGACTCCTCCAATAGAGTGAGGCCCCAGGTAACCCTCCTGGCACCTGGGTGTCCCAGAAGGGAGATGATCTAGCCACCAGGGCGCCTGGTTGGAGGGCACTACCCGCTCCCTCCCGCCTCCAGCCCAGTGCCTACACCTGGCAACCCCAACAAGTGATGGGGGAGCAGACAGATGCTTCGTGGAGTCTGCAGCTTGCGGAAGTTGGGATGCACTGAAAGTTTGCTTTTCAACCCCTCTAAAGCTCCTCGCGTGCAGGGACTGAGCTCTGTCCATCTCCCCTAGGTCCGAGCACAGAGCCAGAAACACAAGGGCACCCATTCAAGCCTATGCGTGAGTGGGATGGTGCCAGAGGTGTGGACTTTCCCTGCACTCTGCTGACCCCTTTGCCATGAGCCTGTACATCAGCCAGCCTGGAACCTGCTGGAAACCTGCCGAGCTTATCTGTTGTTCAGTGACCTTTCTTTCCAAACTCAGCTCACTTATCACATGCATGCCCATGTCCCAGAGCCTGTTCTATTTTGTACACACTTATCAAGGGCAGAGGTTTTGGTATCAGATAGACAAGTTCAACCCCTGAGAGCCCATTTCCCTGTGTGTAAGTGGAGAGCAGAGCCTCCACCCAGGACTATATGATTGTATGAGACGTCTACACACCTTCCTTCTGCAGTTCCAGGCCACAGGAACACACCACTCTCTTGACCTCGCCCAATTCACAGATTCCACCAAGTGCCAGGGCCTGTTCCAGCCAAGCGTGGGTTATATATAAGGTGCCTAGGATGGCACCTGCTCCCAAGCTGGTGAGAGCAGGCTACTCCTTCACGGGGGTGGACAGTGGGCCAGCCTGGGACACCAGAGCAGGCCTGTGCTGATGTCCAAATCCTGTCCTCTTCAACCATCCTATGACCTGTTGCCAAGTGAGTTCTGAGCCTCAGCCCCCCACCCAGAACTTGGAAGTAGCCCCGATGTTGGCAGAACGCTCAGCGCAGGTCTTAGCACACAGTTTGCATTCCCAGACAGGAATGCACCCCACCAGCAGAGGCCCCTCTGAAAAGAAACATCACTGGAGAAACTCAAGGCGCCCACTCTCCTGTGTCTGTGCAGACTCAACATTAAGTTCATTGGCTGGGATGCCTGGAGGTGGCAGGCTCAGAGGAACAGGGTCGGCACACCATCTGAGCAGACCGCCGCCTCAATATCCCAGGCTCTTGGGTCCCCAGGGCCAGGCCTGCCTCACACAGCAGGTGGGGAGGTCTGCAGGCAGCAGCCAGGCAGGGGTACAGGAAGCTCTCCAAGCTTGGCCCCTTCAACAAGGCAGTGACACCCATGAGGCTCTTGGTGCAGTTCTGGGACCCCACAAATGCTAAGTTGCCATCTTTGTTCAGCTCTATTAGCTCATCTCCTTAAGGTACCCGAACCATGGCAGGCCTCAGGAACCCGGTGGCAATGCTGTTTCACTCACTGATAATCCCACCTAAGCAGCAATCCCCACCACATGCACCTTGACTCCCTAGAAATCCTCAGAATGGCAGAAACGTGGAGACCCTAAACCTGAGGACCCACCACCCCCTAACAGCAGCCAGAGACCCAGGCTTCCCTCACTGTGCAGACCAGCTTGTGCTGGTACCACTACCTGGTTCTGTCGGAAAGAAATACTCAAGCACCTTCAACTTTCTTCCTAATTTTCTCCTAGCTCCCCTGCCAACCCTCTTCCACTAAGTTCTCACCAGCTGGGCCTTGTGAGGCCTGATAAGTGGGTGACGGTGACACTGTGATAAGCAGGGACAATAAAGGGCACAGGCATCAGCAGCATCCCCCTCCTCCAGACAGCAGCTGGGAGGCCCAGATGCGAGCTGGGACCCTCCCCAGTCAGAACCTTGCAGGTGGACTAAGAGCAAACGGACAGGGCATATGTGTGTCACACTATCACTCTTGCACCAACACACCCAGGTGGGACTTTTCTGGTGGTCCAGTGGCTAAGACTCCACGCTCCCAATCCAGGGGGTCCAGGTTTGATGCTTGGTCAGGAAGAACTAGGTCTCACATGCCACAATGAAAAAAGATTACACGTGCCGCAATGAAGACTCACTGCAGCCAAATTAATTAGTTAATTAAACACACACACACAAGTGGGCCAAACAGAGCAGAGCAGCTCAGGAGCAGAGACAGCTGTCCCTTGCTGCCCGAGGGAGTAGAAGGCTGAGTTTACAACGGGCTCTGGAGAAACAGGTGTCATCAGGCAGGCCCATCTTTCCGGGAGGCAAAAAGTCGTTCCCAAGCTTCAGAGAAAGGAGGCGTCACCCTGATCCCAGAGAGAAAGGCCACAGGACCAGCTTGTGGTAAGGCCAGAGAGCCAGATGCCAGCTCTCCAGGCCTGTGGGCTCCAGGCTGCAGCACTGCAAGGCTGACCTCTTCTGGCCAAGGAGGCACTGCCCACAGCAGGCAAAGAGCCAGGTGCTGCATCCTGGAAGTGGTTTCTGATTCCCAAGGTTTTGATGGCTCCTTCCTACAGGCAGGAGGCACAAACTAGGGCAGCTAGAATCTTTATTCTGTTGTTATGGGGAAAGCACCATCCTGGCCATCCGTCTGGAGGGCCACAGTTCTGCCTGCCCGAATCCAGTCCATCCAGTCTGAGAATCAAGCTTCCTCCAGCAGGGAGGCCTGCTCCACACTCCAGTCCTGGGAGAGGCTGGGAAGGCAGCCAAGGCTGCCTGAACAACCTCAGGAGGGTGCTGCTGTGGGTCTGGGTTTCTCTCCTCTGTGCTTGAAGCTTCGCAGTGGGTTCTGTGTCTTTGCCTTCTGCGGGGGCAAAGTTACCGATTAACTGTGGGGAGCAGACATCTGTCTGCACATGAGACAGACTCAGAGAAGTGGGTGGTACTGCTACTTGGCAGGCCTTGCAGGCCGCGAGCCAAGGACAGGTGCTGCTTCTGGCACCACAGGCGCCCACCTTCCTCCTCCTGTAGCATGGAGGATGAGGAGGGTGGTGGGGACGGGACAGCAGGTCCTCCTTTGCTCTGGAAGCTGCTCGTGGTGGCCAAGGGAAAGCCCCAGCCCCTACAACTCTGGCCAGCGGCCGGGGGTCTGGGACTGGTTCTCTTTCCTCCCTCCTGAGGACAAGGGGCAAGCATACCCTGGTGACAAGGGAACCAGATTGGGGAGAGGGGAGCCCTGCAGCCGTCACCAAGGCCCCAGGGGACATACCTTGGCTTTCTTAGAGGTGGGGGGCTTCTTCCGCTTCTTGTGAGGGTGGACGAGGCTGCGCAGAGCAGGAGGAACTGGAAGAGATGGCCGGCTCAGCGGCTGCCCTGAGTGCCTGCTCCCACCCTCTCCCCCGCCGGCTCCACCTCCAGGGGCTCCCAGCGCACTCTCCCCACCTCCCACACCCCCACCCCTCCACCCCACGCC